>JAKFHU010002390.1:12467500-12631598 GCA_023783475.1 Daubentonia madagascariensis | reverse complement strand
TTTGGGTTCTCTTTCCTCCTGTTGGTATTTATCAGCGTAACCTTTTTTTTTTGCCTTTTTCTAAGTAACTAGTACAACTACTGTCCATCCTGTTGCCTTCACAGAGAACACAGTCTTTAATTCAAGTTCTCTGTTATTCCCTGATCATGTTTCTCAATCATGTCTGCTTTTCCAGCTGCTTGGGGTGTGTGTGTGTGTGTGTGTGTGTGTGTGTGTGTGTGTGGAGAGAGAGAGAGAGAGAGAGACAGAGAGACAGAGAGAGAAAAGGGACTCTTAGAGGTAGAATCTGGGTTAAAATATGAAGTGGACTCAGAGCTAGGGCTGAAGGCACACAAACCTGTGTCCTCAAACATAGCGTTTGATTTATTAATGGCTAAAGAAGTTGTACCCTTTCCCTCTTCCCAGGAGTTGATTTGAGGTGGGAAGCGATAAAGGCATGCTCGAGGACGGCGGAGCGGGGACAGCAGAGAATAGAGGAAGAGGGTCCTGTGAATGATCAATTGCCTTTAATTCTGGCACTCCTCTTTCACTCTCCTCAATCTTTCCTTCTATCTCAGATCGTTGTTTTTATCCCATTCCTATTGAATGCACCAGATCATTTTTAACTTTCCTTGTAGAATGATATTCTTCCTATAAATACCAGTAATCCATTTGCTTGGGATGAAGCTCTTCTAAGAATCCCTGCAAATACATTAATTTATCCAAATCAAAGGAACCATCCTCAGGCCACTGCAAAACTGGATTCCCAAGTGTATGCTCATTCCAAACATGAGAGAGATACTAGCCATCTAAAAGAAAGACTTGCAGGAAACATTTCTAGCTTCCTATTTTTTTCTACCCTCAAATCTAACAGAGACCCTGATGGGGATTTTAGAGTCTATGTCACCCATGCTTACTAATATCTTGATATTGGAGAGGGTGTTTCCTCTGCCTAGTATTCCAAATGAATGGAGAGCTACAAGGGAGACTGTTTTTATGCCTCAGGTTATCTTACCTGACTGATGTGTGGCCACGACTTTTACCTGGTCCACTGAAATCAGGATCTGCCAGAACAATCTCATTCGTGTCACCAGGATGTTGGGGAAAATAATTTGAAATAAAATCTTCTGTTCACTTAAGCATTAAACCAGACCATGATGTGCATCACAGGCGATCCACTAAAGAGATTGCAAAGACAGTGTATTAGTCTGCTAGGACTGCATCAACAAAATTCCACAGACTGTGAGAAAATGAACAGAAATTTATTTTCTCAGAGCTTTGGAGGATAGAATTCCAAGATCAAGGTGTTGGCACATTTCGTTTTTCCTGAGGCCTCTCTTCTTGCTTGCAGATGGCCTCCTTCTCTTTATGTCCTCATGTGACCTTTCCTCTGTGCAAGTGTATCCCAGGTGTCTCCTTCTCTTACAAGGACAGAAGTCATGAGGTCATAAGAGATTGTGATCTTATGATCTCATTTAACCTTAATTACCTCCTTAAAGGCCCTATCTCTAAATACAGTCACTTTGGGAGTTAGGGCTTCAACATGACTTTTGGGGACACAATTCAGTTTATAACCATAAGAAATTTTACCCTTTTATACAGGTAGGTAGATACAACCCATTACATACATGTTCTCAAGAACTTGTCCTTGAATAGCATTTGCTACACATGGTTCATCCTAAATTCAACTGGTAATTGGAGTGGTCATCTGTGTTACTAATTCCCTTTACACAAAGGAAAAATAAAACTTCTGATATCTCCATGACAAGGAGGTAGTTATGACTTGGAGCCAGCCACCTAGGCTAAATTCCCAGAGATATAGGGAGACAGCGGGTGTTAGGGTGGAAAACTTAGTAGGTGCTCACAGCACAGATGGAGAAAAAATTCTTGCACAGAGATTAGGATATAAAAGTATAAAATTTATTTTATCTTTTTAGAAGCAGAGAGTGGGAGAGAGAAAAGGGAAATAAAGGGAAAAAGGGAGAGGGGAGTTGCATGGTGAGATGCTCAAAAGAGAAGGGAGGCGCCTGCGCAGAGGACAAGAGGCTGGTTGGGTTTTATGCTGACAAAGAGAGGACAAAAAATAGTGATTGTTGTCAGTTGATAACAGAAGTGGCTGTGGAGTAATTAGCAGGAGGCAGCTGCGAGACATCAGGTTGTCTGTCTTTCCTGTTTTCTGTGCTCCTGGAGACTTGGTTATCTCTGAGATGTAGTCAGAGATACATCTCTGGGATGTATCTCTTGGTTATCTCTGGGATGTGATCTTACCCCTGACATATGGTTTTGGGCAGGAAACTGAGGCCTGGAGTTTGTATCCCTTGCTGTCCATCCATGAGCTTCTCAGAAACTCCTCAAGGCTATAAAACAAATTCTGAAAGGCAGTTAGCTGGTAAATGTAAAGAGAAAGATTTATGTTTCCTTTCTGTGTGTTTGGCTCTTTTCAGAAGTTGTGAAAATGGAACTCTGCAGGGTGCCTGTCAACTAGAGAGAGAGCAGAGAGAGCTCATAGGATTGATAGTTAGCTGTTAGTAGGAAATTGTGGGATTAGATATTTTCCTGTTAATTTTGCAAGGCCGAGTTTTCAGCAGGCATTACTTTCCTTGATATTTACGTTCTGAAGAGGTGACTTCAAGACCCTCAAGAAAAAAACATTCCTTAAGGAATGTTGTAAATAAGAATTTCCAATTAAAAATTTTCTAAGAAAAAACGTAGAAATGTTTCCTTTCCTTTTGGCATCAGGGGGAAATTTTTTTTTTTCAGTTTTGTATTTACCCTTCTATTATTACACATGTCCTGGTGGTGGTAAGCTCAGGGAAGACTTGGACATAAGGGATTTAAGATAGTAAAATGGCAACATTATGACTGGAGGAGAGTTCCATGTCAGAATGGTGGCCCCAAACATCACAGGGAGTCTCTTGTTTTCTCCTGGGGACATGCTGGAAAGTGGTCAGGAGATTCTCTCCTTCCAGCATTAGTGAAAGACCTTTCTATGTGGCTGGAGTCTTGCCAGGTCTCCCAAGGCCATTAGAGAAGACACAAGTCCTCTGTTCTCAAGGGCCTCATAATCAGGCCTTCACTGTCAGGACACATCTGCATCTCTTTTGGGAGTGGGATGACTCAGTTCCAGCCCTATCTGAAGACCCTGCTGCCAATGAGCCCAACCCCTGCCTACTGTTGGAAAGGTGGGGACTCCCAGGCACCCAGTCCTGGACAGGATCAGCAGCTCCAACAGACCGAACCCTCCCAGGAGAGGTTCATCCCAGCACAGGTCCTTCCAAGCCTTAGAGCCTGATACCTGCCTGTGCCAGGATTGAGTACCTGGACTCTGCTTATTCTGTCTGTGGTTCTGGTTTCCATCTTCTCCTCGTTGCTTAGATAAGAATCCCATGCCTGGTATGCAAAGTAATTGTGCACCCATGCCTAGGGGCTCAGACTCCTCTCTCACCAGGCAGCCCAGCTCTACCACCTGGCCAGCTTGGGTCTCTGGCCCCCAGCATGGAGCCCCTCCTCATGCCCTGACTGACCCCCGGGCTCTGAAGGCGGCCATTCCTTCTAACACACCGTTCAACTTTCCCTGTCTTCCTCTTCCCTTTCCTTGACTCCTCTCCCCAGTTTTAAACACAAACCCGCCTGCTGCTCTGACTTCTCTTCAGCCCTTCTCCTTTCTGGCGTAGACAGCAGCAGAACCTGTGCGCTGGCACTCCTTCATCTCTCTCGTTCCAAAGCTACGGCTCCCCTATAGCTCAGTTCTGATGAGAGGGTAAAGCAGTCTCAGAAACCAAACAGGACAGAAGGTCTGGCTTCCTCTACATAACACAAACTACCAAGAAAAGCCCTACTTGGCCTGGTAAAAAGAAAATAAAATTTCAGGACTTTCCAAATTTATTATTCCAAGGGGAAAAGTTAAGCCCTGAAAGCTGACTCATGTAACACAGTTGTTTTTCTTCTCTTATGCATGACTGTTGCTTTCTGACCTTTGTGTTGAGATATTATATATTAACCAAACTTATTCTTTACTCAAACCAAGAACAAATTATTTTGGAGATAGAGACCCTTGTGACTGTTACCTCTTTACAGTAGAATGGTAAACAACCCTCTTAGACTGCAATCAATGGTACCCATCAAATCTTATGTCTATATGTTAGCCCTTGTATGGAAAACACTGTAATTCCATTCAGCACCTCCATTTTGCCTATATAAATGATCCTCATTTTTCCCCACATGGATAGCACTGATCACCATTTTTTGGTGTATTGCTCTGCTCCCCTGATGGCCATGCTCACACTTTTTCCTTGAATAAATTCTTAACTGGATCCTGATCCTTTCAATTGTTTGAGTTGACAGCCTGAAAAGCACAATGAACCAACATCCTGATGATGATGCCCTCGAAAACATCAACAGTGGGAATCTATTTTCATAAAAGTTTCAAAAGCAACTAAGTCCACTTTGGGGCAGAAACACAGTATAGCATGGTTTAAGCAAAAGCAGCACAGAGTGATAAAAACCAAGACCCAACCTGCTAAGGTGGTAGAGGTGAGCTTGTGGGAGAGCTGGGCTTTGTTACAATTCCTCGCTTCACAGGGACATAAGGCCTCACTAGATGTATTGCAATACTGCCAAACTGAATTAAAATGAAGGCCGCAAACAAAGCGTTACACAGCGTTAACAACGTAGGAGCCCGATTTTGCAGATGGAACCGTCTACTACGAACACAACAGGACAAAACAGAACCAAGAAACCCAAAAACAACTTAGACAATTTGGGGACTGGTAAGGGTATCGTAGATAGTGGGTTCCAGCTTTTGCAAAACCTCTGACCGAGCATCGCGTGATGATTCCGCGGATCCTCTGGTTCGGTCCACGGAATCTAAGAAAGATTTTGAAGACCTGAAATCAACTATAGTCACTCCCTCAACTTTGGGGATTCCAAATCTTGAGGGGCCTTTCCACTTGTCATGAAAACAGCGGTGCTGCTAGTGGAATTTTAAGGCAAGAGTTGGGATTACCGTACGTTATATGTATCCAGACATCACTATGTACCCCACAAATATGTATAATTATTATGTCAATTTTTAAAATTAAAATAGTAAATATCATGTGACCCAGAACAATGGCAAACAGAGAAAAAAAGGTTAAAGAATTCATCACCAGAAGACCTAACCTAGAAAAACAAAAAACAAAAAACAGCTGGAGGCCCGGCAAATTTTTTTAAAATTAGCTGGGCGTGGTGACGTGTGCCTGTGGTTCCAGCTACCGGGGAGGCTGAGGTGGGAGGATCCCTCGAGCCTAGGAGTTCCAGGTTACAGTGACCTATGATGACGCCACTGCACTCCAGCCCGGGCGACAGAGCAAGCGAGACCCTGGCTCAAAAGGGCGGGGGAGTTGGGATTAGACTATAGACCACCGATAGCGATAGCACACTTCTCAGCTCTGGAAGCCATGGCCCTGGGAGTGGCCGGGTGCGGTGGCAGCAGCCGCCACGGTTACTGAAAAGGTTCGAGCCCTTACCGGGGGTCACTCGACTCCTTCGCTAACGAAAGTGAAAGAAAAACCAGTTGGATTTAAGCTTCCCATGTGAAGCCAGCACCTCAGGAGGACTGGAATATGGCTTTCACAAAAGACTTGAAACTTAAGTGTTCTCGAATAATCGCCATTTGTACTGAACTCAACTTTTGAGAAGAGGTATTGTAACGGATTTTCCTTTCTGGACTTCCTGTCATGGCTCGTACAGTTACATATTTCCAATCAGTCCCATTGTGCACTCGCAGTATATAGACATGGCCTGGGCTGGTAAATCCAACTATTGGAGATTATTCCAACGCGGGACCATCTTGGTTATTTATTATTATTATTTTTTAACAATACCAAGGTCATTAACATGTATCCAGATACTGAAGCCACAAATTTGACACAAGAATGTTTCATTAACTGGCTTGATTGGAAGGATCTTTATAGAGGAAAGAAATACACAGGAAGAGACGCACAGGCGCGCAGGGCGAGGTACGCGGGAAAGGGGCCGGGAGCGTCCACGCGCACTCGGGGGCGCGCCACCCTCCAGGTGCCTGCACGTGTTCGGCTAGGGTGAAGCTCTCCAAACCCAGTCCTCTTGGTTTTTTACGGACAATCGGGTTGAAATGCTAGGGGTCCCCAGGGTATGGGGCGGGACCCTTTCTGGAATGAGGGTCTTAGGACCACAATCGGAAGGGTGGGAGAAAGCTAGAGTCCTGCCTGCCTGTGCGTCTCTTCATGTGTATCCTTTGCAAAATGTCCTTCACAGTAAACCGGCAGGCGTGAGGAAGTGTTTCCCTGAGTTCTATAAGCCGCTCCAGCAAATTAACCGAACCCAGAGAATGGGGTCGCGGCAGCCCTGATTCATAGTTCCTCGGTCAGGTCAGAAGTTCCGGAGTCCAGGACTGGTGTACCGGAGTGGGGGGCAGTTGAAAGGAGAGCAGGAGAGAAATTGTGTCCTTTGGCCTGCCACACCCAACATTACGGCGCAAAGACTGTAACAAGGCCCACGGGATCTGCGGTCCAGGATGTAATTACGTGTGTTTAAAAACCCTGTAGTACGCGTCAGCCCCGGAAAGTTGGCACGGGCTGTTTAAAGCTGACAGCGTTCCGAACAACGTGGCCACGTGTTCGTCAAACCCAAGAGAGTAAAATTCTGCATTTCCGTCACGCCGGCGAGAAAAACCACCTGCGACGCCAAATGTAGAAACCACAAGACAACTCCTGGGCGGTCTGTCTTTTTCCTCACGCAAAGCGTCAGGGGAGAGCGCGAACGCAGTCCCCCACTACCACAAATTATGCAGTCGAGTTTCCCACATTTGGGGAAATCGCAGGGGTCAGCACATCCGGAGTGCAATGGATAAGCCTCGCCCTGGGAAAACCACCTTCGTGATCATGGTATCTCCCCTGCCAGGTAAGTATGAGCTCCCTCCCCCGCCTCCGCACGCACCCTCGCGCCCGCCCCGCTCTCTACACACGGTCACTTCGCCCGAGCGGGCCCCGCACCCTCACCCGCCCCAGGCCCCCTCGCTCCGGCCGCGCCGCTCAGGAAAACGGCCCCGGCACCGCTCGGATTTTGCCCACGCGGGGCGCCCGGGCCCGGGCCCGGCAGCCTCTGCGCTGCCTTGCTCATCTACATACGCCACGCCCCGGCGGGGGGCGTCCCCGGCGCTCCCGTCTCTCCCCAACCCGGGAGACGGACGTAGAGCGGGCCCGGAGAGATCTACTCTCACGTTTTCAAGTTAAAATGAACATTATTTTGTACTTTGAAGTGTAAAGTTAGATTGAGTAGTCTGGTTTTCTGTCTTTTTCTAGCCTTTTCGCCATTCGGAAATCACAGTCTCTTCGGCTAGGCAGCCAGCCGCTAGTTTGTTTATTTTCACTGGTGCTGTCCGCGTGGTCTTGGGCAGGTTCGCTAGACCTCTAGGTTTGCCTAGGTATGACGCATCCATCGACTGTGTTGTAGAGGGAAACAAGTAGAGTGAAAACGTGTGTGTGTAGCAGGCCACCCTTTCTTTGTCTAAGAAAAAGGTGGAACCAAGAAAACATACATTGTCGTCTTGCAAAAAGAAATACAAGAGGGATAAACCAGAATTGATGAAATTGCCTACAAGGCTGCGTGGGAGCAGAGTGGAAGGAGAGAGTGACACTTTTCTGAGTGTGCCTTTTTATGTAATTTTGACTTTTCGAACTCTGTTAATGTTTTACACATCTGGAAAAAATAACAATGAGGGAGAAAGACGCTAAAATTGAACATAAACATAAGCAAAGGAACCTAATTGTATCTCAAATTAGTAACATAACCACACTGAAGCAGAAACAAAGTAAGTGAAATGGCTTTTGAACACAGTACCTTCACTATATGCATCTTCAAGTCTACAGAGAAAAAGCAGTGCACATACTGAACTGTCCCGTAGTAGGTTTGTTTTTCGTGGTCCTATAATTATAACAATTCTGTAACAATGCTATGTGTCTTGTAGGATGGAGCTGATGAGTAAACAAACGGATGTTGGGAGCCAAGGTTCTCACGGCTGGAGAAAAGAGATACAAATATGGAACCAGGGGAGCAAGGAGGAACCATGTGGTGTTACACTGAAAATGGGAATCGAAGGTATTAGTAGGAGCTCGCTCTTAATAGATAGAGGCATGTGTAGAAAACGTAGGTATTTCCTAGCTCTGTCAACTGAAGGGGCCCAGAAGCAAAGACACCTTAGTAACAATGAGCACACACCCGGTGCCTCGATCTTGGTTTCTAAATGCCATTTGCCATGAAAAAGCACCAGGGCTCTTTGGAGACATAGCTGGCTTCAGGGAGTCAGGGAAGGTACAAGATGAGCCTGGAACATCTTGTGCCAGAAAATAAGGAAATATTCTGAAAATTATAGAGACATGTCGAAAGGACACAGGAGCCAACTTGAAGAGGCTTTCATAGGCCCGATCTGAGAAAATTTGAACATCAAAATAAATGCAAACAGTTATGGATTATAAACAACTGAATAAAATAAGAACCACGAGTCCATATTCATAATACATAGGGAAGGTGGGAAAGTTCTTCCTTACACTAGAATGCCAACTGACACACGTAGAAGGAATGATGGAATTAGAAAATCAACATTCGGTAATCATAATGCAAGAGTCATCAATGGATGCTAACAACGATCGTGTTAACGTTTGATGAGGAACGGGATAGTTACATATCCTCAAATATGTAACTGCACGCACATAACTTAATAATTACAGAGGGCAAACGTGGTGGACACCTCCAGTGGTAGGTGGTTGCAGTACTAGCCCCACTACCCATGTGCTTCTGCAGTACCCTCCCATATCGACCGGGGACTTGGTTACGCGACTTCCTTTGGCTACTGGAACATTAGCAAATGTGATGTAAGCAGAAGGTTGAAAAACGCTTGCTCATTGGGACTTGCTCTTTCTTGCTGTCCTGAGACCACCATAAGAAAAAACCTGGGCCGGGCGCGGTGGCTCACGCCTGTAATCCCAGCACTCCAGGAGGCCGAGGTGGGAAGAATTGCTTGAGCTCAGGAGTTCGAGACCAGCCTGAGCAAGAGCGAGACCCCGTCTCTACCAAAAATAGAAAAATTAGCCAGGCGTGGTGGCTCTCGCCTGTGCTCCGAGCTACTCGGGAGGCTGAGTCAGGAGGATCGCTTGAGGCCAGGAGTTTGAGGTTGCGGTGAGCTATAGCTATGATGATGCCACTGCACACTGCACTACCCAGGGCGACAGAGCAAGACTCCGTCTCAAGGGGAAAAAAAAAAAAAAAAAAAAGCAGCACCCTGGGTTAGCCTACTGGAGGATGAAATCACAAGAGTGAAGATGAGCCATGTCAGCCGAGGTCCCCTAGACTGACCAGGCCCCAACTGACCCGAAAACTGGGTGCAGCTGCATGAGCGATCCTGCCTGAAACCTGGAGAACTAACTGCCGGGCTCAGCCCAGCCAGAATTGCTGATCCAAAGAATTGTGAGCAAATAAAGCAGTCATTTTAAGTCACTAACTAAGCTTTGGAGTGATTTGTCACACAGCAGCTGATACACCACCTTAACCAAGTAATCAATGTTCACACCACTAGTAGGTGAACAAACTGACTTCATGTGCCTCCTCATGTGACGCCCGAAGGAGGACGCTGTCCTAGATTCTTAGGGCTGCCGTAATAAAGTACTACAAAACTGGGTAGTTTTCTTAGAACAGCAGAAATTTCTTCTCTCCCAGTTCTGGAGGCTAGAAGTCTGAAATCCAGGTGTCAGCAGGGCCATGCTACCTCTGAGACTCTGGGTAGAATCCTTCCTTGCCTCTTCCTAGCTTTTGGTGGTGGCCGTCAATCCCCGGCTTGCAGCCTCGCCACTCCCATCTCTGCCTCTGTCATCACGTGATGTTTTCCTCGTGTGGCTCTGTCTTTACATGGCGTCCTCCTCTTCTTGTAGAATATCAGTCATATTGGATTAGGGCCCACTCTAACGACCTCATCTTAACTTGACTATATCTGCAAAGATCCTACTTCCAAACAAGGTCACATTCATAGGTATGGGGGTGTAGGACTTCAACGTACCTTTTGGAGGGATGCAAGCCATACCATACGTACATACATACCAGAAACAATATCATTTATGTAATATTCATGTCAAAAATGCAGACCTGAATGTGATTTTGAGGAAGCATCAGACAAACCAAAAATTGAGGGACATGCTACTAAATAACGGGCCTGTCGTCTTCAGAATGCTCACATAATGAAGTACAAAGAAGGACCCGGGAACCATCTTCACATTAAAGACATGAAAACTGAATGCAACGGTTTTACGATTTTGGCTTTTCCTTTGCTATAAAGGACGCTATTGGGACAATTGGCGAAAAGGGAATAATGTCTGCAAGAGTAGATATTAATATTGCATCAATGTTAATTTCCTGATTTTGATCATTGTACTGGGGGCGGGGGTCGTGTAACAGACTCCCTTGCTTTTAGGAAATACACACTGAGATGGGAAACTCTTCCTGAAACAACCAACAACTAAAAAGGACGCTTTTATCATTTCTGCAGTCTTTGTCTTTGACAAGCTAGAACCTCAGGGAGGCCTATCTCTGGCCCTCTAATCTCCAGACTTGTCTCCTGCCTTGTTTTGCTCCTTAGCACCAACCACCCACGAACTCCCAGCAGTTCAATCATTTCGTTCACACCTGGGGAGGAGGAGCCACGACTGGCCGACCACCTTTAACCTCCTGGAGAACAAGACTTCCCCCAGAGAAGAGGAAAAGACAGGTCCAGCCGGCCTGCAAGAGGCAACGTACGCCCCTACGATGGAAGTGTGGCATTTCCAGTCGCTTGATTTCCAGAGGTCCTTTCACACCCCTCCCCGCCGCGCACATCTGCCCAGTGAGTGGACGCCTTGCCTTGATACTCTGTTCCAGTTTTCCTTTTTCTGTTACGGGTTAGGCGACCACATAGTCTGAAAGGGAAAAATGACGAATGGGGATTAAAACAATTTCATGTCAAAATCGTTGACGAAACTCTGATATTAGTATTTTACGTCTGATCGATACTCTAGCGTGTCATTTTTCCTGAAGGCCAGACGAAACCCGAGTCCTGACCCGCCCCCGCGGTGGGGGTCCCTCAAGGGCTGGGCGGCGGGTCTGCCAGTCCCGTGGCCGCGCGCCCACGCCGTCCCCGAGGCGCCGGCGGGCGTGTCCGGGCCCCGGGAGCCAGTCCGGCGTGGGAGTGTCGGAGAGACTGGAGCCCGGGGCACGTCCCCCACCGGGGCGTGGCGTATGTAGATGAGCACGGCAGCGCAGAGGCTGCCGGTCCCGCCGAGCCCGGGCCCGGGCAAAATCCGAGCGGTGCCGGGGCCGTTTTCTTGAGCGGCGCGGCCGGAGCGAGGGGGCCTGGGGCGGGTGAGGGTGCGGGGCCCGCTCGGGCGAAGTGACCGTGTGTAGAGAGCGGGGCGGGCGCGAGGGTGCGTGCGGAGGCGGGGGAGGGAGCTCATACTTACCTGGCAGGGGAGATACCATGATCACGAAGGTGGTTTTCCCAGGGCGAGGCTTATCCATTGCACTCCGGATGTGCTGACCCCTGCGATTTCCCCAAATGTGGGAAACTCGACTGCATAATTTGTGGTAGTGGGGGACTGCGTTCGCGCTCTCCCCTGACATTTGGTGTTCCGAAATGTGAGAGTCTGGCCGCTTACCTGCGAGGCACAAACTGGGCGTTTAGAACCTCAGAAAACACTGAAGGGGTTTCTGTTTGGGTTCAGGGGACACAGCCTTTTTGCTAGTCCCACGCTTTTTCAGCCCCTTCTCGAGCCGTGAGGCTGTGTCCCACTTTCTTTTTCCGCCTGCGAGACTTGTTTTGCTTTGTTTTGGTTCTGTAGTGCCTGGCGCCTTGCCGCTTCAACCCTGCGCAGGTGGCGCTTCCCGGCGGGTTTAGGAGTGCAGCCTTTTAAGCGTCTCACCTTTGCAAGATCTCCTGGGGCGCAAGGTCCGAATTCTACGCCGGTTAACGCTTGAGAGGCTCGGATCTAACAACCTACTATATCTTAGAGAACTTTCTAACTTCACCCGCTGGACTGTACAAGCTCCATGAGATCAGGGATTCCTGTCTATTTTGTTGGCTGCTCCATCCACAGTTGGCTAGAATAACTGGCCTTTACAATATTTGCTGGATTAATTTACTGACAAGCAGGTTCCCAGGTTCTGGCTCCGAGCCCATGCGAGATTAATACTCTGTCCTTCCACAGAGAAATCACGGAGGCCGGGCGCAGTGGCTCACGCCTGTCATCTTAGCACTCTGGGAGGCCCGGGTGGGAGGATCTCATGAGTTCAGTTTCAAGACCAGCCTGAGCAAGAGCGAGACCCCATCTCTACTAAAAATAGAACAAATTAGCTGGCCGTGGTGGCACATGCCTGTAGTCCCAGCTACTCAGGAGGCTGAGGCAGGAGGATCGCTTGGGCCCAGGAGTTCGAGGTTGTGGTGAGCTATGATCAAGCCATTGCACCCCAGCCGGGCTACAGACTGTGTCTAAAAAAAAAAGAAAAAAGAAAAAAGAAAAAAGAAAAAAAAAAAAAAACCAGAAAAAAAAAAAAAAAAGTCACGGAGTTGGAAACTCTTCCTGTTCAGCTTCATTAGTAATTTCTCTTGATACCATTTGCTTGAGCTCCTGGGGGACAGCTACCAGTATAGCTCCTGAGCCCAGGGGGGAGGATCCACTAGTCCACACCGTCAACCCCCGACCCAGCCTCCTTCAGCCCCTTCTCCTCTGAGGAAGAGTGTGATCATAATACAGGCATCAGGAAAAGGCAAGCCAAGGGTAAGCAGTAAGCACCTTATTTTCCTCACACTCCTGCGCCTTCTGTTTATCCATCGCTTCAACCTGGTTTAGGCCAATGAAGGAAGCCAAAATATTTCTCCCCCAAATATTGAGGATTGTTAAGTTAAAGACACCGAAAACACGGGGCAGCACTCGGACTCAGCCTCTATTTGCCTGACGGCAGGGCATAAATCCTTCCTTACTGGAGCTGACCTACACTTGCTTATATACGGCCCCGCAGGCACCAGAGGAATCTGGAAACAGATTTTACTATCGTCTCACCTTTTCCCCGCCTTTTAAAGACTGGACCTGCTCGCTCCTTCGTCTTGTCACTATGTAGGATTTATGGCTCTTTGTTAAAATACTATCTAAGCAGGCCCCTAAGCCACTGCCTTCACAGAGAAATACTTCCCAACTGAGGCCTCTCCTGCGTGATGGGTAGCTGGGTAGGCTGGGTACGTTGAGCCCGAGTTGATAAGCTTCTGCTTTTTTCTTTGTTAATTTGACTTTTGTTTTCAGCAGAGCGTCTCAACTAAGAACCTGAAAAGGGAAAGAAAAGAGTTATGTTTTCTCTCCTACAACCGACATCATCTTGCCCGGATTATGCAAGTCTCCTAACTGGTCTCCCTGCTTTCACCCTGCCACACTTACGGCCAGAGTGATTTTACTTGTCTTATTTATTTTAGTTTTTTTGGTCAGATCAAGCCACTCCTCTGCTCAAAACCTGGTCCACGCAGACTTAAAGCCTTACAATGGTCTACAAGACCCTCACGATCTTACCTCTCTGACTTACATTTCATTTCATACCACTCTCTTTATTTTGGCTCCCGACAGGCACAGGACCTCCTTGCTGTGCTCCAAACACAGTCCCGCCTGGCCCTCTGCGGCAGCTGATCCTTGTGCTGGGTGGGGGTGGGGGGGGTGTTGCCCGGTGGCCAACTCCCTCACCTCCTTCAAGTCTTCTGCTCATCTGGTACCTTCTCACTGCAGCCTCTTCTGACCACCCGACTTAACACAGCGACCTGCCCCTTGCCCCAACTCCTTCTGCCACTCCCCGCCTCAATTTCCCCCCCTAGCGCTTAGCGCCTAACATACTAATTTCCTTACTGTGCCTGGCGCCGATTTTCTCCCACCCCCGCTCCTCCTCCCCCTCTCAGTAGGCCCTTTTGCCCCCAGATGCCTGAGCAGCGTCGGGCGCAGGCTATGCGCCGCAACACACGGCGGCCGAACCGGCGAACGCTCTACGCCCTCACGGAGCAGCTCGGACTATTTCAAAAAGGAGCCAGGCGCCAGGCAGGGTCCGCCCAGGGCGCCGGCGCAGGGTTGTCTTGGTTCGATCACAAAGCGGGGAACTTCCTGAGTCCACGTCAGTAAGGACCAGGCGGCACGCGGCCCTCGGTGGAGGGCGCGAGGGCCGAAGGGCGCCGGACCCTCCCCGCCGGGGCTCCCGGGAGGGACGCCGCGCGGCTGCGGCTGCGGCTGCGGCTGACGGGGACCGGGACCAGGGAGCGCCTTGTCCTGGTTTTCTTTCTTCAAACTGAAGACTCCTGAGTTTTCCTTCCAGCGTTGGGAGATGGGGCTACTACATATTCTGGAGCGTTCTGCGTCACTTTTACTCAGGAAGACACCACTTAAGGTCAACCGGCAAAAAGGCCTTTCCTGAGTTTCCCATCACTTGAAGATGAGTTCGAGCTGGCGAGAAGAGAATGGGCTGAAAGTCGCTTTTCTGGCTTTTTACTGAAAGGAAGGCGAGACCAAACCCGATCCTGACCCGCCCCCGCGGTGGGGTCCCTCAAAGGGCTGGGCGCCGGGGCCGCGAGGTCGCGTCTTCCCGGGTTTCCCTTGCAGGTCCCAGTCCCGCGGCCCCGCGCTCGCCACGCCCCCAAGACACCGGCTGGCCAGTCCCGGCCGCGAGAGCGAGTCCGGCGTCCGCGTGGCGGAGAGACTGGAGCCCGGGGTACATCTGCAACCGGGGCGTGGCGTATGCAGATGAGCACGGCAGCGCAGAGGCTGCCGGTCCCGCCGAGCCCGGGCCCGGGCAAAATCCGAGCGGTGCCGGGGCCGTTTTCTTGAGCGGCGCGGCCGGAGCGAGGGGGCCTGGGGCGGGTGAGGGTGCGGGGCCCGCTCGGGCGAAGTGACCGTGTGTAGAGAGCGGGGCGGGCGCGAGGGTGCGTGCGGAGGCGGGGGAGGGAGCTCATACTTACCTGGCAGGGGAGATACCATGATCACGAAGGTGGTTTTCCCAGGGCGAGGCTTATCCATTGCACTCCGGATGTGCTGACCCCTGCGATTTCCCCAAATGTGGGAAACTCGACTGCATAATTTGTGGTAGTGGGGGACTGCGTTCGCGCTTTCCCCTGGTCATTCAGTATGCTAAAGAAAGGCTTATCCCGCGTTGTGTTGCGCTCCGGCATGTACGCACACGTGTTTCTGTTTTTTTTTTTCTCGAGGGTCATTGGTTCTGTGTGTGCTCCAGCAGCGTAGCTTCATGGCTGGGCAGATTAGCTGCGGTGTTCCCTTTTGCTTATTCGCGTTAGCAGTTTTGTGGAAGAAGTGCGTGCTTGCCTGTTCCCCGTTTCTCAGATTCCTTTAGTTTTTCCTCCGTGTGCACCCTGCGGTGTTGAGAAAGTGCTTTCTGCCCGCGGGCTGAGTGCCGGTGTCTAAGCTCTACGTGAGAAAGGCCGAAGAAAAGCCAAAGCACCGCCCGGGTTGCGGTTTGGGGGCGCGGGGAGGGCTCTATGCCGGGGTCCAGAGAGCTGAACTTGGCCGGGTGGTAGAACTGCGCTGCCTGGCGAGAGGAGTCGGAGCCCCTAGGCGTGGGCGCACAATTACTTTGCACACCGGGCACCACCGGATCCTTATCTAAGCAACGAGGAGAAGATGGAGAATGTCCCAGGATCCGGAACCACAGGCTGAATAAGCGGAGTCTGGGTGCTCGATCCCGGCACAGGCAAGGTACGAGGGAGGCTCGAAGGCTCGCAAGGACCGGTGCCGGGGTGAGCCTCTCCCAGGAGCAGGTGGAGTCTGTAGGCTCGTCGGCAGCAGGGTCTTCGGTGGCGTAGTACTGGAACTGAGTCATCCCACTCCCAAAAGAGGCACGCAGATGTGTCAGGAGTGAAGGCCTGACTACGAGGCCCTGGAGAGCAGGGGACTTGTGTCTTCTCTAGTGGCCTTGGAAGACCAGGCAAGACTCCAGCCATCTAGAAAGGTCTTTCACTCAGGAGGCAATCTCCTGACCGCCTTTGAACATGTCCCCAGGAGGAAACAAGAGACTCTCTGTGATGTTTGGGGCCACCATTCTGACATGGAACTTTCCTCCAGTCATGATGTTTCACCGTCCTAAGTCCCTTACGTCCAAGCCTCCCCTGATCTCATCGCCACCGAGACACACGTACAAGTGGTGGCACCTGATCCAGTAATGATCTGGCCACTGGTTACCATTCATCACCCCTGTCCCTCAGTTTAACTTTGTCTGGTACTTCCTCAGCTGCTGTCATCAAGCTGGCCTCTAATCAGCTCAGCCTATTTACCTCTGACGTAAAATAATTCATTCATTCTTTCTTTCTTTCTTTTCCTTCCTTCCTTCCTTCCTTCCTTCCTTCCTTCCTTCCTTCTTTCTTTCTTTCTTTCAAAATCACAGTTGGTCACGGGTCACCTTGACTCTCTCTCAGGTCCAGACTCATCTTGCAGTGTCTGCAGGGGATCCAGTGACCCCTCCGCTCTTACTAACAGACCCTGATCTTTGTCCAGAGTATCAACACGCCCAGCTGAAACAGCTCAATTTCCTGACCACGGAATGTAACGGCAAAAACCAGAGTCACGCTGTCCAAGGAAACACCGAGAGGTACACGAGGATGCAGAGAGGTCAGGTTTCTTAACCATTAACGCCGGCGGGCTCAGAGGAGTTTTTTTCCAAAGTCTGAGCACCCCGGGTCAGGGGAACTTGTCTTTTATAATTTAAAACAAGGGGGAAGGGTACAGAGCAGTGCGTACAGATAAGAGAGTTGCAGGGAGGGAGCTGGTGCAGGAACATAAGCTGGGTCACTAATTATCTTTCTGGCAACAGCTGTGGCCTTCAAGCATTCCTGTGACTAGGAGGGTAGCAAGCAGTCTCACAGAAGCAGATTAAGCAATCTAACATAAACAGGGCTATAGCTTCTTTTTCAAGGTAAAAGGTTTTCAGTAAGTTTTATTATTTTTCCATCTCAGGAACACAGTCCTGACCAATTAGACACAAGTCCCCGGGAAGGGCATCTCCAGGGGAATAAAAAGGCCAAGCCTGTTTTTGAAGAAATATCCCCTTTTTCCACCTGGAAGTCAGACTGAGGCCTGGAGGTGCAGCAGCCAGCTCAGCACCCTGAGGCAACAGTCCCGTGCCTGGGGAGGGCTTACACCCCACCCCGCGTGGCAGAGCAGAGAGAGGAGGAGCCACCGGTCAATAACCTGGGGAACAGCCATGCCAGCCCCAAACCGCTACCCCTGACGTTCTGGGGTAGGGGACAAAAACAAGCCCTGCCTGTCTAAGCTGCTCATTGTCTTAGTCGCCTCTAGCCAAGGTGGAATCCTACCTCACACAGAGAGTTCTCCCCTAACGTTTATGTCATACTGCATGCCATTTCAACGGAAAACGAGGATGGGTGTGGGTGGAGGTGGACATTTTCTGATCTCTACCCAGAAACACGGTGAGATTCAGGTAGGATTTGTCATAGTGGGGGACTGTGTTTGCGCTTTCTCTTGGTTATTATGTTTGAAGAATAGTTATGTTTCGGGTTTACTGTTTTGTTTTTGGTTAGGGTACATGCTTTGAGAGTCTTAGTTGCTTCTTTTTTTTGTTTTTTTGCAGCATTTGCACAGACAACATCTTATTTGTTTCTTTTTTTTTTTTCTCGCTTTAAGTCAAAGGCTAGAATTTATTTGTTTCTTAATGGGGCTGTTACCTTGTTTGGGTTACTGTAGGTGTATTCCTGGAGCTTTTGTCTTACTCTTTTCCATATGCTGGATCAATATCAAGATCTAGGTTAGACTTGTAGGTGTGTCATGGGGTGTGTGTGGGCACGTGGACTCGATTAAGGGGTCCATTCATTTTCCATGGGGGCGCGCAGGAGTGTGGGGGGAAAGGGGTCCATTCAGTCTTTCATTGTTTTCACCAAAAGTTTTTTATTCAGCCCATTTCGTTTTCTGCCTTCCAAATGAAACTCATATTCACAGGACAGGATTATTATAAGAGGTTCCCATCTTTCCCTCAGTTAAACATTAAGTACTAAGATTTCCCCAACCAACTTAACAGAAAATCATTTTTCCATGGCATCTGCCTTAGTAGACCTGTCATAAATTGCTTCAACATACACAGCAATTAAACTTTGTAAAACCTAAAGGAAAAAGAAAATCAAGATTTTAACCTTGAAGAAAAAAACTCAGGACAAAGTACCAGCTTCATCCAGTTTGCAAATTGGTGCAATGTGTATAATACTGGAAAACAAAATGTTTTAAAACACTTGAGAAAATTTGTAAAAACATTGCAGTGTTTTATAGTCAATTCACACAATCTGAAATATTCTATTTAATCTGTTAAACTTTTTTTTTTTTTTTTGGAGACAGGGTCTAGGCTAGAGTGCAGTAGCGAGTTTTGACCTCCACTTCTGACTTGGGCTGGTTCACCCCTCCTTAGGTAACCTAGTGGTTCCCCTGCTCCTGGGAGGTCACCATATTGATGCCGAACTTAGTGTGGACACGAGATTGACATAGTGCTCAAGTGATCCTCCTGCCTCAGTCTCCTGAGTCTATAGGCAAGTGCCACCGTGCCCAGCAGAATCTTTAACTCTTAATTTTATATTCATGGGAGTAAGAATGTAATTGGCCCAACTTTTGTGGAGCAGAATGAACAAAAACATAGGGCACATCCCTGAGGAGGGCTATGTTTCCCAGAAAGGGAAAGACAGGTTCCCAAATAGGCATCTCTTTCACATCACTGTGACTCATGGGAGAGTATTTACTTCTCAAGAAGGTTGGGTGGAACAATAGTTAAAAACTAGACAAATACATATCATGTAAGTGGTATACTATGCTACAGGAGTTCAAAGCAGAGAAGAATCCCAGGTAGAGGGAGAATCTGGAAAAGCATTACAGAAAATGCAGTGTGAGTTCCTATAACTATAGCATCTCAGGGCTGAATGATGTCCTAAGGGTCGTTCTGTCCAGGCACTTCAAGTTGCAGATGGATCTCTGAACATTGGACATTAGAATTAACAAAGAGAGGGTGCCCCAGGGAATAGCATAAGCAAAGGCCTAGTGGAAAGACATAACATGTATTCTGGAATCAACAAATTGTGCTGGATATGTGTGAGGAGTGTAGTAGGAAATCAGTTTGGCATGATGCATTGAATCATATTGTGGAGGGCCAAGAATATCACAGGCTAAGGTGAACAGATTCAGCAGGTAAAGGTGAAATATTAGGACTTGTTTAGGGAGGGGATCATTCAGAGCAGAACTGTTCTGGAAGAGGATCACTCTCAGTGGAGAGCAGCATGATTGGAAAGGAAAAAAGAGCAAAACAAGGCTGTTGATTAGGAGCCTATATCAATAGCCAAAGGTGAGGGTTGGGGAGATGGCATGTGGATGACAGAGACATTGCTAAGAGATCTACAAGGCTTGGGAATTGAGAGCTCATGGAGGGACAGAGAAAGGAACAAAGATTTGGGGACTTTCAGTCTATAGCCGTTGTAAGGACGGCGGAGATAACATAAGTCAAAAGTAGCTAAAGGCTGAGGGATAAGAGTGGGGTGGAAGATGCTGAGTTGAGTTTGGGCCACATTGAGTTTGAGTTGCCAGTGGTGCATCAGATGGAGATATCTAGCAGGCAACCGGAAATCTGACAGTATTGGAGGACAGGGCAGGGACCAGATACAGACGGGGGAGTCATCTGGATGGGGTAATGAGGAAGAGGGGAGAGATGTCCCAGTAGGAGGCAGAAACCTGAATATAGGCTGGTACAGAAACGGGAGGAAACGGCCTCCCGATCAAGAGGCTGTTATCCACCTCGTCTTCTCAAGTATCCAGTGGAGTCGGATGAGGGCTGAGGAAAAGTTGGGACTGGGAAGACGGAGGAAAAAACGCAACTTTTCCACAGACGGTCGAGGCCGCAGTCATACTGAGAAGTGAATAGCGTGAAGGCGAGGCAGAGAGCCGCGCGGTGAAAGGCAGGCAGAAGAATTAGAGGATGTCGGGCGCTGGGGTCTGAGGACCTATTGGATTTCAGGCTACGTGTCCCTCAGCATCGAGATTTCTGCTTCGTAGGTGACGTGAGACACTGCAAGTAGAGTGTTCATTTCAGAGACTGTCAATTACAAAAGTGCCGATTATTATTATTTTTGGTAAAAAGGTAGCTGTTCCCTTCCTGGAAGCAGCAGCCGCGGAGGGCAGGGGTTGGACTGGGACCCGCCCCTTCCGTCCCTTCCACCCCTTCCGTCCCTTCCACCCCTTCCGCCACTTCCACCCCTTCCGCCACTTCCACTCCTTCCTTCCGCCTGCCTCATCGCTGGGACAGTCTGCGCAGGCGCGCAGGGAGGACTCGGAAGTGCAGGCGGAAGTGGCGTCGGAGACGCTTTAGGGACTTGTCCTGGGAGGTAAACAGACGTTGTTGAGAGCCTGAGGACGGTATTAGGCTCCCCCCCGCCCCGGGCCACCATGAACCGGCTGCCGGATGACTACGACCCCTACGCGGTTGAAGAGCCTAGCGACGAGGAGCCGGCTTTGAGCAGGTGGGCCCCTGCCCCACCCTGGCCCTCGAGGCCAGGCCTTGGCCGCCTCCATTCGCTGCGCGCCTGCCAAGCCTTTGCGGACCCTCGGCCCAGCGGCTCGGGAGCCTGTCGCGCCCCACTGTCGCTTGTGGGAGGCCAATGGGGGGGGTTCCTGGTGGGGTCACGCAGCCCCCGGGGAGGCGGGCCCGACCCCGGCTCTGGGAAGAGGGATGTTCCGGAATCACAGGGAACCCCGCGTAAATCTTCAAAAGCCATTAGATCGAAACCTGCCTCTACAGCTTGCTAGCAGAGTGACCGAAGGCAAGTCACTTATCCTCAGTTTCTCATCTATAAAATGGACATAACATATAGCGATATAAGTTATATAACATAATATAAAATGTGTTTGTTGTGAGGCAACGTGTCTTAATGTGAAGTGCCCATCTTGAAGACTAAACTGCCATAAACAGAAATAAGGAACTATTGACCAGGCTTTTTTTTCATTATTATATGCTTGCTCTGAGCTGCAGAGATAAATCATAAGGTCTTTGTCTTCCACAGGGTTACAGTATGGGGAAATAAGATAAAGTATATATTTTGGAAGAGCACTGTAGAAAATGTTGACCTGAGATGGGTACAGTTGAAATTCTGTGGAAATTTCCAGAGGGAAGAGATTTATCCTACCTGAGGGAAATTTGAAGTTATGTTGCCAAGAGATTTCCCAGGCAAATTTAGCTATTTATGAAGCTGTCAGCAGATCCTATTCATAAACTTTATTTTAAAAAATTATTTTTGGAGACAGGGTCTCACTCTGTTTCTTAGGCTAGAGTGCAGTGGCATCATTGTAGCTCACTGCAACCTCAAACTCCTGGGCTCAAGGGATCCTCCTGCCTCAGCTTCCCAAGTAGCCGGGACTACAGTTGCGTGCCACCACGCCTGGCTAATTTTTAAATTTTTGTAGAGACCGGGTCTCACTATTGCTCAGGCTGGTCCTGAACTCCTGGCCTCCCAAAGTGCTAGGATTACAGGCGTGAGCCACTGTGCCCAACCTATTTTAAATTTTTGATTCAATTTTTTAAAATTAAACTTTTTATTTTGAGGTTATTGTAGATTGATATGCAGTTGTAAGAAATATTATAATAGAGATCCTGTGTACTCTTTACCCAGTTTCCTTCAATGTTAACATACTACAAAATATAGTGCAGTATGACAGCCAGGATATGGACATTAATACAGTCAAGATACAGAACATTCCATCACCACAAGGATCTCGTTGCTCTTTTATAGTGATGCCCACTTCCTTCCCACCCCATACCCTTCTTAACCCTTGGGAACCACTAATCTATTCTGCATTTCTATAATGTTGTATAAATGAAATCAGCCAGTATGTAAACTTTGGGATTGGCTTTTTTCACTCTGTGTAATCATCTGGAGAGTTGTCCAGGTTGTTACATGTATCAATAGTTTGCTCCTTTTTTATTGCTGAATAGTATTCCACAGTTTAACAGTTCATTCATTGAAGAACATCTGGGTTGTTTCCAGTTTTGGCTATTGTGAATAAAACTACTGTAAACATTCATGTATAGGTTTTTGTGTGAACATAAGTTTTCATTTCTCTTGGATAAATACCCAGGATTGCAGTTGCTGGGTTGTGTGGTAATTGCATGTTTAGTTTTATAAGAAACTAAACCATTTTGGGAGTTTTCCATAGTGGCTGTACCGTTTTACATTCCCACCAGCAATTGATTTGATGTTATTTAGTGGGCTATCCATTCTGCTCCTACTTAAAATAATCTCCTATGTTCCCCACTTTGGAAACACTGGAATGTAGGAGATAGACCAGAGTTTCTTAACCTTGGCAGCACTGATATTTTGGGTCAGATAATTCTTTGTTGTGGGAGGCTGTCTTGTGCATTGTAGGGTGTTTTGCAGTACCCCTGGCCTCTACCCACTAGTTGCCAGTAGCCCCTCCTTCTTCCCCCAGTTGTGACAATCAAAAATGCCTCTAGCCATGCCACATGTTCCCTGGTGGGGGCGGGGGTGCAAAATTGCCCCCAGTTGAGGACCACTGGGGTAGATAGAGGGTAGTAGTGGGAGGTAGCCTTGAAAAGATAAGTTGGAACCAGATTGTAGAAGACTGTTTTGAATGCTGTGCCCACAGGTTTGGCCATGGAAGGCTTCTGAGTTGGGTAGCGATGTAATGAGAGTTCTTTAGGAATAACATTCTGGCAGTAGGATTAAGGGTAGAATGAAACAGAAGAGAGTCTGGAGGCCTAGAGGTCTTTAGGATATGGTGGTACAGGCAGAGTTAAGGGAACCTGAGTGAACGTGGTGGGGATGGAGAAAGAGAGCATACTGGTCAGGATGGGGAATTTTCTTGGGAGTAGAATCTGGGTAAGGCCTCCATCATTAGCAAAATTAATTAGTATGAACTGCATTTTTATGATTTACCTTCTACCAGAACATCAAAAGCATTGTTCTGTAAGAGAAAATAGAAAAGCAAAAGTCAGGAATAGTCTGTAACTATCCATCAGTTGATGAATAAATGAACATTATTTATGTATTATTGATTATATTAGAAACATCTTAGGCATTCAGTTCATTTTGATAACATATCATTCCTCCTGATATCTGGTTTAATCCTGTCATACTAATATTTTTTTTTGTTTTTGTTTTTGTTTTTTTTTTCCTAGGTAAGATGACAGAATGCTGTGTCCTGTCATGCTAATATTGATGGGCAAACCCAGGCACAGAAGGCAAAGTAAATTGGCAGAAATTGCTCAGGAGAACTTGGAATATAATTTAGCTTTCTCTATTTTTATAGTTCTCTGTAGCACTGTGCCTTTTAAACTGTAATGTTTATTTACTATTGGTTAACACATTTTATGTGTATATGTTAGCTGTATATTAATTATGTATATTAAGTCTTATGTGAGTATCCAGAGTTTTAAAAAAACTCCCAGTTTTGTGAAGTCCAACTTTTCATTTCGGATGGGATTATGAACTGGTGCAATGCTTTGGACTGTAGTGTGATAATACAAGAAGTCAGAAAGATGTTGGTATCTAATTCTAGACATTTATCCTAAGGAAATCAATAGACACAAAATTATATACACAGAGATGATCATTGTAGTGTGTAATAGCAAAGAGTTTAGAAATAAATGTGCAGCATCCACAAGAGGAAATGTATGTAGACATTAAAAATATATTTGGAAATATGCAGAACTGGTTGATCTATTATTAAGTAAGAATAGCTTTGTAGTGTGGTAGGTATATCAAATGAGGCCTTGTAAAACTTAAAATTGTTATTGGACAGTGAGATGATGGGAGTTTTAAGTTACCTTAATTTTTTAATATTCATATTCTTTCTGATTTAAATGTATACTAGCTCTGAAGATGAAGTGGATGTGCTTTTACATGGAACTCCCAACCAAAAACGAAAACTCATCAGAGAATGTCTTACTGGAGAAAGTGAATCATCTAGTGAAGATGAATTTGAAAAAGAAATGGAAGCTGAATTAAATTCTACCATAAAAACAATGGAGGACAAGTTATCCTCTTTGGGAACAGGTAAACTTTTGGTTCAATTTTCATATATATTTTTGTAAGATCCATAAGGGCAGGAATCTTATTTGTGCTCTTTTGTGTCCCCAGCACTTTCAGTAGGTGCTCAATAAATATTTATTGAGTTAAGAAATAAGTGCATTTGGCAACCAGCGCTGGAGTTTGCTTTGATGACTACAGAGAAGTATCCTGTGTTCTTGGAAAGAGACTATTTAATACTGTTAACTTGCATGATTTCCTTTTATAGTTTTTACTCTACGATTTAAAAAAAGACATACAAGCTTATAGAAGTATTTTCAGGGTTAAATGGCGCTGATACAGACGATTTAATGATGTGTCACTACAGATTCCTATCTCATTTTAGTAGGTAATGAAACATACTTCATTTTGGTACTTGGTCTTTATGTAAAATGTACTTGACCTGAAAACTGGTTTGTGAGAAGTAGGACTCCTCAGCACTGGTTTCCATGTTGATATGCTATGTATTAATGGTTAGAATTAAAAGCATATAGTAAAAATATAATAATAATAACCAAAGCAGATGTTAATTAAGAGGAAGAATTAGGGATGTAGGCATGTGATGACATAAGTATAGGTAATGTTATGGCAGAGGGCAAAATTGGGGAGAGGGAGAGTGTGTCCTTGACTCATTCCCCTTGCCTTCTTGTTAGGTTAGGGTTCTTATCCTTCTTCCCCTAATGTGTCTTAGAACAAGATGTTCATTTTCTGTTCTCCACAGTATACTGCATGGCTGAAAGGTAGAGATATGTAATGCTGGCAACCTGAGAATATTTAATTAGATTTGTGGGAAGGGAGAGGGGATAATTTTCTCAAGATTTGGAACACTTCGAGGAGAGACAGTTCTCTATAATTGTGTAGGACATAGAAATTGAGTTAAGTCATTGGTGTGAAAATACTTCACCATCCAGATGAGATTGTGAATGAGTTGGTATTAATTTGAGGTGGTGGAAAAATATGTGGAGTTTTTTTCTGTTGAATTATGTATGGTTTAGTTTGTAAACTTCACTTCTGGTTTCAATAGGCTCTTCTTCAGGAAATGGGAAAGTTGGAACAGCTCCAACAAAGTACTATGATGATATATATTTTGATTCTGATTCTGAGGATGAAGACAAAGCAGATAAGTAACACACTTACCAGGTTAACAGTTATATTTTATGAGAAAGATTTACCTAACAATTATTTGATATTAGGATTTCCCTCTGAGTTTTATCTTGTAGGAAATTGCATGCAATTGATGTGAAAACAAAAGCAGGATTGATTAATAAGAAAAGCTGGGGATACAGGCATATGAGGACATGACACAAACAATGGTGCTGTGTAGGTGTACCTGGGAAGAGGGAGAGTGTGTCCTCACTCAGTACCTCCCCTCCTCAGGCCTCTTGGCCTCCATCTCCCTGTAGGTTCCTTAGAGCAGCAACATTTGTTTTCATGCCTGCAAATAGCTTCTATATTTTTATCCTCCTGCAGAATTTTTCCTAATGCATTGCCTTTTTTTATTTTTTGGTTTTTTTGAGACAGTTTCATTCTGTTGCCCTGGCTAGAGTGCGGTGGCGTCATCATAGCTTACTGCAACCTCAAACTCCTGGGCTCAAGCATTCTCCTGCCTCAGTCTCCCGAGTAGCTGGGACTACAGCTGCGTACCACCATGCCCAGCTAATTTTTTTCTATTTTTGGTAGAGATGGGGTCTCACTCTTGCTCAGGCTGGTCTTGAACTCCTGGCCTCGAACGATCCTCCCGCCTTGGCCTCCCAGAATGCTAGGATTACAGGCGTGAGCCACCGTGCCTGGCCCTCGCATTGCTTTTTAATCAGCATCTATGTTTTTTTAAATTGATTTTTTATAAAATTTGAGCAAAGTTAGGAACATAATGACAAGAGCTAAAACTAATTTAATTATATTGGTAATTACACTAGAATGTATAAATAACAAATTTATATGGTAAAGAACAATTTTATATTTTTATATGTTCTTACTTAATACTGACCTGCTAGAGTACATTTAAAAAGTCTAGTGTGTGTAGATGGCCATAGTTTTTTTCCATTGATTTTTGAAATATTTTTGTTCTGATTCCAGTAGCATCTTATATATGGGAATTTGTGGAGAATTTTTTTTTTTCTTCAGTCAGCATTCTCAGATTGAAGTTGTGGAGAATTTATTCATCAAAAATAGTTTCTACTGCTGGCTTTTTTGGGACTCTGAATTTGAGTTATGTGACCTCAGTCCTTGAGATACCAGTTTTTGGTGAAGAAACAATTTTGGCTTCCTCTGTCATCTTTATTTTAATGTCTTACTAATTGGACAAGAACTTTATTTGAAGGAAGAGTTTAAAAAAATTTTTAAGGAAAATATAAATAGAATATGTAGCTTGGGAAATGAGATTCTTCATTTTATATTAAAGAAATGTGAACTTTAGACATGATACTTAGCCATATCCTTAACATTTTCAAAATTAGCACAGGTGACTGAGAAAAAAAAGAAGAAACAACGCAGGATTCCAACAAATGATGAATTACTATATGATCCTGAAAAAGATAACAGAGATCAGGCCTGGGTTGATGCACAGAGAATGGGGTAAGAACTTAAATTTAATATTTAGAATCCTTAGGAAAAAATGACTGAAAGATGATTTTTATTACATTCACATTTTGAATGTACATGTATATGTGTTTATATATACAAATTTCAGTCGGACAATTGATTTTTAAAAATTGTTGTTGAATTCAGACTGCTTTAGTCAGTCTCTCCATTCAAGGAACAAAACAGACTTTTTTTCAAATAGACAAAATTTTAAATTACTTTGAGATTAAGAGTTTATGTGGATAAAGAGTGGATGTTATGTTTAGCATCGAAATTGTTCTTTGTAACTCTTTACAAATTTGACTTTTAAAAATTGAGGTGAAATTCATATAACATAAAATTACCCACTTTAGAAGTGAACAATTCATTGACATTTAGTACATTTACAGTGTTGTGCAGTTACTACCTTTATCTTGCATCAAACTGTTTTCATCATCCCAGAAGGAAACTCTGTACCATTAAGTAGTTTCCCTCCACCTCCCCCTGCCTCTTGCTAACCACTGATCTGTGTTCTGTCTCTGTGGATTTACTTATTGTAGATATTTCATATAAATGGGATATTATACAATATGTGACCTTTCATATCTGGCTTCTTTTATTGGTTATAATGTTCTTGAGTTTCATCAATGTTTTTAACGTACATCAATACTATATATGTTACTATTTTTTTTTTTTTTTTTTGAGACAGTCTCACTCTCTTGCCCGGGCTAGAGTGCCGTGGCATCCAGCCTAGCTCACAGCAACCTCAAACTCCTGGGCTCAAGTGATCCCCCTGCCCCCTTCCCAAGTAGCTGGGACTATAGGTGCATACTACCATGCCTGGCTAATTTTTTCTATTTTTAGTAGAGACGGAGTCTCGCTCTTGCTCAGGCTGGTCTCGAACTCCTGACCTCAAGCGATCCTCTCACCTCGGCCTCCCAGAGTTTTAGGTTTATAGGAGTGAGGCACCACACACTTTTTGACTATTTGTGAATTGTGTTGCTATGAACATTGGTGTGCAAGCATCTCTTTGAGTTCTTGCTTTCATTTCTTTTGGGTATACACCTGGGAGTGGAATTGCTTTACATTCCTGCATCAAGCAGTAGTTGCCTTTTAAGACCACAGAAACTAACTTCAAATAATGAATTCACTACATTTTAAGCACCACAAGGGCAGTGGTCAGGCCTGTCTCGTTCAGTGCTGTATTGCTAGCATCTTGCACACTGTCAAATGGATACTCAGTAAATATCTATTGGATGAATGAGTAAGTTACTTTCTTGTGGTTTTTGTTTTGAAATTTGCTGAGTATTGGAGGTATTTAATAATTGTAAAATATATACCACATGTTTTCAGTATTTTTCCCTACGAATATTTAAAGAGTTTAGGAAGTAATGGCAAATGATTTGTCTTTTGTTCAGTATTTTCAGGAGCTTACCATAAATCTTTAAATATATATATACTTTTTACAGAAAAATTGAGCAGATAATATTAAGAGTTCCCATATACCACCTCCCCACCCTAATAGCACACACACACACGGTTTCCCCTATTGTTAACATCTTACATTAGTATGATAATTAATGAACCAGTATTGGTACATTATTATCCAAAGTCCATAGTTTTTTCAGATTTCCTGACTTTTTATGTAATGTCCGTTTTCCGTTTCAGGATCCCACATAGGATACCATATTACAGTTAGTTGTCATATCTCCTTACGCTCTTCTTGACTATGTCAATTTCTCAGACTTCCCTTGTTTTTATTGATCTTGAGTGCTTTAAGGAGCACTGGTCACATATATTACAGGAGGCCCCACTGTTGGAATTCATCTGATGTTTTTCTCACAATTAGACTGGGATTATGGATTTTTAGTAGGAAGAACACGAAGTATAGAGCCATATTCATCACATTATATCAAGGTTACATGCTACCAACATGATTTTTGCATGTTGATGTTGACCTTGATCACCTGGCTGAGTAGTGCTTGCCAGGTTTCTCTACTGTAAAGTTATTCTTCTCCCCCTTTCCGTACTATACTCTTTGGAAGGAAGTCACAATGTGCAGCCAAGACTTAAAAGAGTGGGGAGTTATGCTCCACCACCTTGAGGGGAGAGTATCTTCAAAAATTATTTGGAATTCTTCTGTATGGGAGATTTGTTTGTTCTCCCCCCTTTATTTATTTATTCAGTCATTTATATTAGCATGGATTCATGGGTATTTTGTACTTTTGGTTATAATCCAGTACTACTTTATTGTGTTGCTCAAATTGTTTCAGCTTTGACCATTGGGAGCTCTTTCAGTTGGCTCCTTGACATAACCTCCTCATTGTTTTTTCTTGTTTTGTTGAGCACTTCCTTTCTTTCTGACACTACAAGATGCTTCAAGTTCATCTTGTATTCCCTATTTCTAGAATTAGCCATTTCTCTGAGGAGTACTGTTCTTTTTATTAGAGAGTAGCACTAGAAACCAAGATCTGGCTTTAATGTGTTTTTCCTCCCACTTTCTTCTTCTGTTCTAGTTATCATGGCTTTCGACTACAGAGGCCACGTCGACAACAACAGCCTGTTCCAAATAGTGATGCTGTCCTGAATTGCCCTGCCTGCATGACCACACTATGCCTTGATTGCCAAAGGTAATGGATGAAGGCCACACAAACACACATACAGAACAAAAAACAAAAACCAGCTTGGTCGTCCTTTGTTTAAATCAGAAATAGACTTTTAGAGTACTCAGAACTCTGATAAGGTTCTATACTCATATCCTTGGTGCTATGTGACTAATCTTTATATTAATACAAATAATTTTGATTATACATAGTTATATTAAATGTAGCTTTTCTAGTCCAAAATGGTGGCATAGAAGCAAGCTGGCTTCACTTTCTCCCCAGAATACCCAAACCAAATATACAGTGCCGAGATTATCACCACCAATATCCCAGATCTCCAATATAAGGAGGAGACAAATTTCAAGGGCCACAGAGAAGTGAAAAAACTCTGAGCAGACAGTAAGAGAATCAGACTTTTGTATCTGTGACACCCCTCCCTCCAATCTGCCCAGCACCAAGCAAGTGGAAAAATTACCCCCAACTCACAGTTTCTGCATTGGAAAAAGTAAGATTGAGATGGACAACCAGCTTCTCTGTCATCTTGGGTTTCCTGGCAGGAGACCTGTCCCTGCTTCAACCCACAGGAAGCATCCGGAGTACCTGAAGGGAAAACATCCCTGAGAGTAGCCAGAAACAAAGGAGGGAGGTGGGACAACCGTCCCTAGACCTGGAAACTCTGCTTTGTAATTTGGCCAAAGGAGAAGCCAAATCAGAGTGGCTGTTCAGCAGTGTCACACTGTAGGAGGTTTGTTCCATAGGTCCCCTGGAAACAAACCCCTAGCCAGCCTTCCCATACTACTGGGATGTCTTCTTTGGGACCTTCCCCATCTGGGATGGGCAGTGCTCCAATCGTTTATTAGAGCCGAGGCAAATGTGGGCTTAAGGCACCATATAGTGCTGGAAAGGAGGCAGTGACCTAGCAAAAAAAAAAAAAAAGAAAGAAAGAAATTAAAAAACTGCAAAGAATATCTAAGCAAACATATTTGATAAAAACCTAAACAAGCTAGACAGAGAAGACCGGAATAAATAATCCTTCAGTGCAAAGACATAGGCATACATCCACAAGAAACAACAGCAAACAGGGAGCCATGACCTGCTCAAACAGGCAAAGCAAGGAACTAGTAACTGACCCTAACAAGAGTGTGATATGTGAACTCTCTGACCAAGAATTTAAAATAACAATTTTTTTTTCATTTTTTTCTTTTTAACCCTCACTTGTTCAGTCTATAAAATAGCAATTTTAAGAAAACTCAGTGATCTCAAGAAAGGCAATTCAGAAATTTATCAGACAAATTTAACAAAGAGATTGAAATGATTAAAAAAAAAAATCAAACAAATCTTGGAACTGAGAAATACATTTGCTGTATTGAAAAATTCCTTAGAGGCTCTCAGCAGCAGAATGGATCAAGCAAAGGAAAGAATCAGTGAGCTCGAAGACAGGCTATTTGAAAATACACAGAGGGGAAAGAAAAAAGAATGAAAAGGAAGGAAGATCTGTTTACAAGATACAGAAAATTAACTGAAAAGACCAAATCTAAGAATTATTGGTGCTGAAGAGGGAGTAGAGCAAGAACAAGGGTTAGAAAGCTTATTCAAAGAAATAATAACAGGCCAGGCGTGGTGGCTCATGCCTGTAATCCTAGCACTCTGGGAGGCCGAGGTGAGAGGATTGCTTTAGGTCAGGAGTTTGAGACCTAAACTTGCCTGAGCAAGAGCGAGACCTTGTCTCTACAAAAAATAGAAAAATTATCCAGGTGTGGTGGCGTGTGCCTGTAGTCTCAGCTACTTGGGAGGCTGAGGCAGGAGGACCGCTTGAGTCTGGGAGTTTGAGGTCGCAGTGAGCTATGATCACACCACTGCACTCTAGACCAGGAGACAGAGCAAGACCCTGTCTCAAAACACACAAAAAAAACCATAAAAAGAAAACAAACAAACAAACAATGACAGAAAACTTTCCAAATCTTGAGAAAGAGATAAATATCCAGGTGCAGGAAGGTCAGAAGACACCAAAGAGATTCAACCAAAAATAAAACTACCCCCAGGCATATAATTATCAAACTCTCAAACTACTGTCAACCATATAATAATCAAATTCTCAAACAGCCCCCAGGCATGTAATAATCAAACTCTCAAGGACAAAAAGAGGAGCCTAAAAGCAGCAAGAGAAAAGCATATAAAGAATATGTAAAGCATAATGTACAAAAGAGCTCCAATTCATCTGGCAAGAGACTTCTGAACGGATACCATATAGACCAAGAGGGAGTGGAACAACATTTTCAAAATGCTGAAAGGAAAAAAAAAACACTACCATCCAAGAATACTGTGTTTAGCAAAGCTATCCTTTAAATATGGAGAGAGAAAAACAAACAAAAGCTGAGAGAATTCACCACCACCAGACCTGTCTTTTTTTTTTTTTTTTGAGACCGAGTCTTACTCTGTTGCCCAGGCTGGAGTGCAGTGGCATCGTCATAGGTCACTGGCAGCCTCTAACTCCTGGGCTCAAGTGATCCTCCTGCCTCAGCCTCCCCAGGTAGCTGGGACTATAGGTGCGCACCACCATGGCCAACTAATTTCTACTATTTTTAGTAGAGACAGGGTCTCGCTCTTGCTCACGCTGGTCCTGAGCTTCTGACCTCAAGCGATCCTCCCGCCTGGGCCTCCCAGAGTGCTAGGATTACAGGTGTGAGCCACCACACCCAGACAACAACATGCTCCTTAACGACTAATGGGTCAATGAAGAAATTAAGAAGGAAATTAAAGGCCTATATCAAAACAGTGAAAAGACTTCAAATAAACAACCTAATGATGTATCTCAACAAACTAAAAAAGCAAGAAAAAACCCAATCTGAAATTAGTGAATTGGAAAGAAAGAAAAATTGGAGCAGAAATTAGTGAAATTGATACTAAGAAGACAATACAGAAGATCAACGAAATAAGAAGTTGGTGTTTTGAAAAGATAAACAAAATTGACAAACCTCTTAAGAGAAGAGCCAAATAAATAAATAAATAAAATTAGAATTAATAAAGGAGATATAACTGAAACCACAGAAATACAAAGAATCCCTAGAGACTATTAAGAACAACTATACAGAAATTGGAAAACCTAGAAGAAGTGGATAGATTCCTGGACACATACAGCCTACCAAGACTGAACATTGAAGATACAGAAAACCTCAACAAACCAATAGTGAGAAGTGAGATTGAAGTTGTAATAAAAAGTTTCCCATGAAAGAAAAGCCCAGGACTTGTTGGCGTCACTGCTGAATTCTACCAAACATTTAAAGAAGAACTAATACCAATTCTAGTTAAACTCTTCCAGAAAAATTGAAGAGAAGGGAATACTTCCAAACTCATTCTATGAGGCCAGCATTACCCTGATACCCAAACCAGACAAGGACACAACAAAAAAGAAAACTATAGGCCAGTATCACTGTTAAACATAGATGCAAAAATCCTCAACAAAATGCTAGCAAATTGAGTTCAGTGACATATTAAAAAGATCATTCACCATGATCAAGTTGGATTCATCCCAGGGATGCAAGGATGTTTCAGTATACACAAATCAGTAAATGTGATACGTTGCAATAACAGAAGCAAGAACTAAAACCATATGATCATTTCAATAGATACTGAAAAAGCATTTCATAAAATTCAACATCCCTTTATGATAATAGCCCTCAACAAACTAGGTGTGAAAGGAACATACCTCAAAACAATAAGGGTCATATATAACAAACCCACAGCTAACATTGTACTGAATGGGGAAAAATTGAAAGCCTTTCATCTAAGATCTGGAACAAGACAAGGATGCCCACTTTCACCACTTTTATTCAACATGTAATAATACTGGAAGTCCTGGCCGGAGCAATTAGGCAAGAGAAAGAAAGGGCATCCACATTGGAAAGGAAGATGTTAGCCTTGTTAGTCAAGTTAGCCTTGTTTGCAGAAGACATGATGGTATACTTAGAAAAACCTGAAGACTTCACCAAAAAACTGTTAGAACTGATAAATTCAGTATAAGTTGCTAGATACAAAATCAGCATACAAAAACCAGTAGCTTCTATATACAGCAACAGTGAACAATCTGAAAAAGAAATCAAGAAGTCAATCCCATTTACAATAGCAACAAAGAATATAAAATACCTAGGAATCGGCTGGGCACAGTGGTTCATGCCTGTAATCCTACCACTCTGGCAGGCCAAAGCAGGAGGACTGCTTGAGGCCAGGAGTTTGAGACCAGCCTGAGCAAGAGCGAGACTCCGTCTCTACAAAAAATAGAAAAATGAGCTGGGCGTAGTTGTGTGTGCCTATAGTCCCAGCTACTTGGGAGGCTGAGGCAAGAGGATTGCTTGAACCTAGGAGTTTGAGGTTGCAGTGAGCTAAGATGACGCTACTGCCCTCATGACCTGGCAACAGAGCAAGACTCTGTCTCAAAAACAAACAAAAAAACAAAACAAAACCTAGAAATCAGTTTAACCAAAGATGTGAAAGATCTATATAAGGGAAACTATGAAACACTAATGAAATAAATTGAAGAGGACAAAAAAATGGAAAGATATTCTATGCTGATAGATTGGAAAAATTAATATTAAAATGAGAACACTACCCAAAGCAATTTAAAGATTCAATACAATCCCTATCAAAATACTGATGACATTCTTCACAGAAACAAACAAAAAAATCCTAAAATCTATACAGAACCACAAAAGACCCAGAACAGCCAAAGCAATACTGAGCAAAAAGAACAAAGCTGGAGGAATCACATTACCTGACTTCAAATTATACTACAAAGCTATAGTAACTAAATCAGCATGCTACTGGCATAAAAACAAGACACATAGACTAACGGAACAGAATAGAGAACCCAGACACAAATCCACATGTTTACAGCCAATTCATCTTCAACAAAGGCACCAAGAACATACAATGGGGAAAGGATGGTGTCTTCAATAAATGGTGCTGGGAAAAGTGGACATCCATATGCAGAAGAATGAATGAAACTAGACCCCTATCTCTTACCACATACAAAAATCACCTCAAGATGGATTAAAGACTTAAATCTAAGACCTGAAACTGTGAAATTACTGGAAGAAAACTAGAGGAAATGCTCCAGGGCAAAGATTTTTTGTGTAAGATCTCAATAGCACAGGTTACAAAAACAAAAATAAACAAATGAGGTTACATCAAGCTAAAAAGCTTCTGCACAGCAAAGGAAACAATCACAAAGTGAAGAGACAACCCACAGAATGGGAGAAAATATTTGCAAACTACCCATCTCTGACAAGAGATTAATAACCAGAGTATATAAGGAGCTCAAACAATTCAATAGCAAAAAACCCCAAATAATCCGATTAAAATGGGCAAAAGATCTGAATAGACATTTTTCAAAAGAAAACATACGAATGGCTAGCCCGTATATGAAAAAATGCTCAATATCATTAATCATTAGAGAATTGCAAATCAGACCCATAATGAGATATCATCTCACCCCAGTTAAAATGGCTTTTGTCAAAAAGACAGGGAATAATGGATGCTGATGAGGATGTGGAGAAAGGGGAACCCTCCTACACTGTTGGTGGGAATGTAAATTAGTACAGCCACTATGGTGGACAGTATGGAGGTTCCTCAAAAAACTAAAAATAGAACTACCATATGATCCATCAATTCCACTACTGGGTATATATCCGAAAGAAAAGAAATATATCAAAGAGCTATCTGCATGCCCAAGTATATTGCAGCACTATCCACAGTAGCCAAGATACGGAATCAACCTAAGTGCCCATCAACAGATGAATGGGTAAAGAAAATGTAGTACATATACAAAATAGAATATTATTCAGCCATAAAAAAGAAGGAAATCCTGTCATTTGCATGGAATTGCTATTGATATTGATAAATCAGTAGGGTGACTGTAGTTTACAGTAATCTATTGTATATTTCAAAATAGCTAGAAAAGAATAATTTGAATATTTCTAGCATGAAGAAAAGACAAATATTTAAGGTGATGAATATCCCAGTTACACTGACTTGATCTTTACAAATTATATGAATGTATTAAATTATCACATGTACTCCAAAAATATGTGCATTTACTATGTATCAATAAATTTTTTTTTTAAAGTAGCTTTTCTAACAAAGCACTTGCCATTGCTAATAAGGATTCAGTGAAACTGTGTATGTGCTGTGGAATGACATAATCTCTTAAAGGAAAAACTGTTTCTCTACTCACAGCACTCCTGATGCCAATGTGGTAGGCTTTTTTTTCTCCCCCACACCAAGCAATTCTCCAATTCTCTGTGGACACCAAATGAATGTCCTACAATTTTACTTAATTCTGACACTAATGACCTGGAGTTAGTGCAGACCCCACAGGTTGAACTCAGTCCCACAAGATTGACCCTCCACTTCAGATGCCAACAGCAAGTAGTAGGTCCAGGTTACCCATGCTTCTGACTTGGCTACAAATTGGGGGTTCCTTTATTATAAAGGATATTATAAAGGTTACAAGTGAACAGCTGGATGAAGAGGTACCTAGGGCAAGATCCAGAAGGGTCCAGAGTACAGGAGCTTCTGTTCTAGTGGAGCTTGGGATGTGACACCCTCCTGGCATGTGGATGTGTCACCAACCTGGAAGTTCTGTGAACTCCTCCCTTTAGGGTTTTTGTGGAGGTTCCATTACTTAGGCATGATTGGTTAAATCACTGGCCATTGATGATTAACTTAACCTCTAGCCCCTCCCTTCCCTTGCCTGGGGTGGGATGGGGTAGGGGTGGAACTGAAAGTTCCAGACTCTCTAATCATGCTTTGGTATTTCTGGTGACCAGCTCACATCCTCAAGCTGTCTAGGGACCCCAACTATCTCATAGCATACAAAAAGACACTTTTATCACTCTGGAGATTCCAAGGGTCTTAGAAGCTCTACTGTCAGGAACCTGGGACTGAGACTAGAAGTTAACTTTATAACAAAAGGTACTGCTGCCACTCAGGAAATTACAAGTGTTTTAGGAGCTCTTTGTCAGGAACTAGGAACAGAGACCACGTTATTTATTTATTATTATGCCACAATCTCTCAAATAAACTTTTTTTATTGTGGCAAAATATACATAACACAAAATTTACTATTTCAGCCATTTTTAAGAGTACAATTCAGTGGCATTAAGTACACTTACAGTGTTATGCAACCATCACTACTATCCATTTCCAGAACATTTTCATCATCCCAAACAGAAACTCAGTACCCATTAAATGATAACTCCTCATTTTGCACCCCCACCTGCTCCAGCCCTGGTAACCTCTATAATACTTTCCTTTTGGGATCATTCATTGCTAGTGTGTAGAAATGCAGTTGATTTTTGTGTGTGATTTTGTATCCTGCAACTTTACTGAATTCATTTATTAGCTCTAACAGTTGGGTTTTGTGTGTGTGTGTGTGTGTAAACTTTAGGGTTTTCTACATATAAGATCATGTCATCTGTGAGCAGAGATAATTTTACTTCTTCCTTTCCAATTTGGGTGACTTTTATTTCCTTTTTCTTGCCTAATTTATCTGGCTAGAACTTCCAGTACTATGTTGAATAGAAGTGGTAAAAGCAGGCATTCTATCTTGTTCCTGATCGTAGGGGGAAAGTTTCAGTCTTTCACTATTGAATATGATGTTAGCTATGGGTTCTTCGTATATGACCTTTAGCGTGTTGAGGAAATTTCTTTAAATTCCTAGTTTATTGAGTGTTTTTAATCATGAAAGGGTGTTGAATTTTGTCAAATGCTTTTTTTGCACCAATTGGGATGATCATATGGTTTGTTTTTCCTTCATTCTATTAATCCAAATCCTTTTCCTTTTCATGTTTTTTTTCTTTTTTTGGTAGCCTTATAAATGGCTAGCTTAGTCCACGTTGTGATTCAAGTTAACTGAAAGTAAGTGATGATACAGGTGGTAGAGTTGTTCTAGGAACTAATGAGTAGTCAGTTGTAGGTTATTCTTATTAGCTAGCTTGAAGTTTCTGACATCTGCAACAATTAATTTTTGTACTCTACTTATGAACTCTTAAGGTTTTTGCATATAAATTGACACCTAGAATATGTTTATGAAATGAAAATGTCTTTGTACTTAAATTACTTCTCTTCTTAGGAACCATAACACAGGTTTCCTATACTCAAAAGAAGTTGTTTCATTATCTAATACTGGAAATTGGCCTTGGTGAAAATTGTACCCCATATTAATGCAGGGTTCCAATATAATGGAGTAAAAGTGAAATTTTTTAAATGGAAATTTTAAAGTTTGGGGCAATGATTTAAGACTTCTAAGAGTGTTCTTTAAGAAAATAGTTCAGAAAAATGATTTGTTGTGATGCACAAAAAATATAGAGAAGAGAAAAACACATACTAACTTGTGATGAGGGATTCTTACAGATTTGAAGCAAATACAGTCACAAAAGCACATACTTGCATATGCACAGGAAACTAGAACTATTTATGATTGAATATATTTTTGAAAAGTTAGATTATATTTTTACCTGGAGAAGCACCAGTTTGCACATTCTTAATTCCTGGTGGTCGTGGTGGTGGTGAAGGTGGAAATTAATATTTGGAACTAATAAATGCACAGTTTGAGTTTACTGTTTTTAGCCAGATAGATATTTCTGTTGCATGAGGTTTGGGGGAGGGGTGGGGAAGAAGAGCAACTTACTAAGTGGGAAAAGAAATAGGAAAATATTATGTATATGAGGAGAATAAAGGAAGTACAATCTATTCATTAGACTAGTGGAGTATAGCCAAGAGTGGATATTATAAAGTCAGAAGTCCTTTAAGCTTTTAAACCTGTAGCTTTTACTAACACATTGAACAGAATGACACCCTCTGTAATGAGAAGGCAAAGTCTCAGACCACAATGGGAAAAGACAAAGTCAAAGATTATTTAAACATTACTTGGCAAGTTTTCTTTTTCTTTTTTCTTTTTATATCTTATAAATAATAAAGACGGGGTCTCACTCTTGCTCAGGCTGGTTTCAAACTTCTGAGCTCAAGCAATCCACCTGCCTTGGCCTCCCAGAGTGCTAGGATTACAGGTGTGAGCCACCACACCCAGCCTACTTGGCAAGTTTTCAACAACTTTTGTGTTTTATGTTTGAAGAGCAAATCTGTTTTTTTCCTGACATAAAAGTTACTTTTTAAGCAGTAGAAAAGAGGATATATTTCTTCTTTATGCTATTATCTATTACAAAGTTTCTTCCTGTTCTTAAAACAACTCCTTAAAATTTCTTTAAATTTGCTATTTTGTTCCCATGTCTTTACTTTGGTTGGTATTTCAGTAAGTTTTCGGTGTTCTCAAGTTTTATCTAAATGAATAACTATTAAAATAGAACATAAATTCAAATTCTCCATTTCATTTTCCTCAGGCATGAATCATACAAAACTCAGTATAGAGCAATGTTCGTGATGAATTGTTCTGTTAACAAAGAGGAGGTTCTAAGATACAAAGCCTCAGAGAACAGGAAGAAAAGGCGGGGCCATAAGAAGATGAGGTCTAACCGTGAAGATGCTGCAGAGCAGGCAGAGACAGAAGTGGAAGAAATCTATCACCCAGTCGTGTGCACCGAATGTTCCACTGAGGTGGCAGTCTACGACAAGGATGAAGTCTTTCATTTTTTCAATGTTTTAGCAAGCCATTCCTAAACAACGTAGCTGGCATTTGATTGCCCAATATTGTATATAAGATAAATATGGACAGTTATTTTCCTCCTGCCTATTCATATCATTAAGTGACATTGCATTGTTATTCGGGGAAACAGTATTTTATCTTTATGAAAAAGAATTGTTACCAACCTTTATCTCTCCTGCCCTCCTTTTTCTTTCCTTTAATTTGCCCCCAATACTGATGGGGCTGATCGTTCATTCCCTTTTTGATGGACATTTGGAAACTGGGGGGCTTTTTATTTATTAAAGCTCTTTAGAATTAAAATGTTCTGGAATTATAAGTAATCTTTGTTTCTGGGTGTTATTTTTATTTTGGATATATCTTTGGTATGATTAAACTGTTTCCTGAATTGTCTATATTGTTTTTGCTAAGACATATCTTTATTTTCTCCCCACTCCACCCCCACGTGATAGAGTGAGAGTATTTAGTAACTGTAAAAATTGCATGCAGTTGGCATTTTCAGATGCTTTGAGTAATATAGGTACTTCCCTAAAAAGGATTGCACTTACCAATATTCTAAACTTAATGCACATTTTAAAATAGAAATTTGTGGTGAGGGAGAGCAACTCACCCTCCGACCTACTTAAAAATCCTGTTGCCACCTCTTGTGCCTACTATTTATTCCTTCTGTTGCAAGCAACCAAGATATATTTTTTGGTATTAATAATATAAAAGTACTCAGTGGCAGATTGGGGGAAAATTGTAGGCATCTGTGCATTTTCATTTTTTAAAAGAATGATGAGATCTGGACTATTTCCAAAAACATTAGAAAACTTAGGGTCCTCTTGTTATTCTAACACAGAAGATGTGATAGAGTGGAAATTAGTTAGGAAATGTGTTTTAACTCAGGCTGTGCCACGCCAATCTTGGGCAAGTCTCTTACTTTGAGGCGCAGTTTTCTCATCTCTAAGATGAAAATACTGGACGAGAGCAGTGATTCCCCACAGAGGTCAGAGCTCAACAAAGCTTGAAGGGAGGGGACCTCTGGATATTCCATAAGGGAAAAACATCCTTCCTACCTCCTCACCTTCTGTGCTTTCTACAAGTTATGTGTAAAGAGAGCTGGAACCAGTGATGGTGTGTTTGTATGAATGGGGTATAGTCAGAAAAATAATTAGTTTCTAAGGAATCTCCAATGTCTTAATAGCTAGTGTATTTAATAATTGTTTTTATATACTGATATCTATCTGATTGGAAGCAATATACACACTTTAAATGTTTCAACTTATTGCCAGGTGATACAGAATAACACTACCAGTCTATTTATTGTAGTCTTGTGTTTGCCATATTGTAGCTTTGCAAGATCTCCTATGTTACTGTCATTGCAAACCCTACTCTCTTCCCAGATTCCACAACCACCCCTCTATTGCACTCTTGTCCCCACGTCTAGGCATAGGTTCTCAGTGGTCTTACACATAAAAATCACTTAGAGCAGATGTTAAAAAGGCATGTTGTTGGGGCCACCCTCTGAGAATGTGGGGCAGGAAATCACGGTGTATAAAGATGTAATTTGTGACAATAACCACGGGAGGGAGAGAGCTGTATAGGAACAGAGTTTTACATACTATTTAAGCTAGTTGATATTAATTCAAGCTAGTTTGTTATAAATTTAAGATGACAATTGTAATCCCCAGAGTAACTGTGAAGATGTTACAAGAAGAAAATTAAAAATGCTCCAAGAATAGACTATAAGTATTATAAAACATAACACTGCACAACTATTCATGTCCCTTTAACTTAAAAAAAAATCCTTGAAATAATTACTTAAGGAAATCAGTGGCCAACATTGTTTTGGCTTGAAGCAAGGAGGGCTGTGAGTTTTTCCACTTCAATTTGAATGCATAGCTCTGCTTTGTTTTCTCAGGGTGCTATCTACCATGTGATTGCATCTCAGATTATTCAACAATCATACTACTTTTCAGCATAGCCTTCTCACATATTGTGACAGTAAATGTTTTTCTCTTATCTCTGTGTTAAACAGCTACACATGTACCTTTAAAGCTGTGGTCCCCAACCCCTGGGCGGCACCCTGGTACTGGTCTGTGGCCTGTTAAGAACTGGGCCATCCATCACCGTCTGAGCTGTGGCTCCCCCCTCTCCCACCTGTCTGTAGAAAAATTGTCTTCCATGAAACTTAGGAACCCAGCCGCACAGCAGGAGGTGAGCGGTGGGGAGTGAGGGAAGCTTCATCTATATTTACAGCTGCTCCCCATCACTTGCATCACCTCCTGAGCTCCGCCCCCCGCCCCCAACCCTGTCCGTGGAAAAATTGTCTTCCATGAAACCGGTTCCTGGTGCCAAAAATGTTGGGCATTGCTGCTTTAAAGGAGCACTTATAGCCTTACTCTGCCTCACTCTTTTTTTAAATAGAGCATAAATTCTTTAATATTTAAATAAAGTTTAATAAACATATGGACCTGGAGTTATGTTGCTGCTCCCACTGAAGCTAGTTTGTTTTTATTACTGATCAGCTTGGTCTACTGTATTAATTTCTATTGCCATGTATTAATTTCTAAATGACCACAAACTTAGTGGCTTAGAACAATGCACATTCTTTATCTCATAATTTTTGTGAGTCTGGGCATAGCTTAGCAGTGTCCTCTACTCAGGGTCTCACAAGGCTGTAATCAAGTTGTTGGCCAGGTTGTATTCTCATCTTGTAACAGTGAAAGGGAGGCTTAGCATGACTAGCTTCATTTTGCTTCTGACCCTCTGCAATAATATCCTTTAGGTTAAAAGTTTCTGCTTAGCTCTGCACGTAGGACAGCTAATTATAGAAAGAATTTAAATTAGGTGGGCATGGTGGTGTGCACCTGTAGTCCCAGCTACTTGGGAGGCTGAGGCAGGAGGATCGCTTGAACCCAGGAGTGTGGGGTTGCAGTGAGCTATTGTGATGCCACTGCACTCTATCCCAGGCAACAGAGCAAGACCCTGTCTCAAAAAAAAGAAAAAAAAATTTAGTATGTAGTTCAACTTCAAAAGAAAGATAATAACCATCCCTTCCCCAAAACTAACTCCCAGGAAGACAAGGAAAGTATGTACACAAGTAACAGTGAAATGTTGAAGATTTATGGGAACACGAGACCTGACCTTCATCCTCCAAAGTTAACTGACCAAGAACAAAGAAGTTTTGCAACCTCCTCAGACCCTTGCTGCTGATGCTCGGATGTCTGCAGTCATCAGTTATCTCTTGCAACCTCTTCCATTCCCCATTTCCTTAACATAAAAATGAGCCTAAAGTTGATACTAACTTAAGATGGCTCCTTGGGACACTAGTCTGCCATCTACTCAATTTGCTGACTGTCCAAATAAAAGTTGCTTTCTCTGTCCCAACACCTTGTTTCTCAACTTATTGTCTGTCTTTTGGCAAGTGGTACAAGCTTGGACTCGGTTACAATCTGGAGACTTGACTGGGGAAGAATCTGCTTCCAGTCACCTCAAGTTGTTGGCAGAATTCACCTCCTTATGGTCCATAGGACTGAGGTTGCTGTTTTCTTGCTGGTTATCAGCCAGGAGCTGCTCTTAGCTCCTAGAGGCTACCTGCCTCTAGATGTGGAAATGTGATATTAGATCTTTCCCTTGTTAAATCTGTCACTTACGTTTCAAAGGGTCCGTCTATGTTTTGTATGGTATGTGTTTCCATGTATATTATAGATGGTCTGTTTGTGCTTTCTTCTTTTCTCATCTTCTCATCCTCTGGACCCCTAGAAACTTTGCCCTCATTACCCCCTAGTCCTTCCTTACTAGAGCCGTTGTCCCACGCTCCCTGAAGCATTGTCAGTGATTTAGAACAGAAGGAGACAGGTAGTTAGGGAATGGAAGGAGAAAAGGGAGGTCCTATCCTATCTCATGTGAAATATTAAGACGCACCCATATCCAATTTTGAATATTTTTCTTGTAAAAGTTTTTGAATGGATTATTCTCATTTTTGACATTTGACTATGATTCACTTATTTGTGATTTGGTATGATTTCTTAGCAATCATGCATACATGGGAATTCTTTAGAAATGTAAAAATCTAACCTACTAATTGTTTTCAAATGTAATGAAACTTGTATGTGTTTTAAATTTTAAAAAAATTAATGAAGTTTATAAATGAATTCAATGAAACATCTTTTAATTATGTAGCCTTATTTTCTTATTTAGAACCAATGCCTGCCCCACCCTGTCCAGATTTCAGATATTTTCCTGTGCTCTGGAAGAGCTTGAGGGCTCCAGGCACTCTGCCTACACTGCCAAATGGGTAAATTGGTTTTGTTTGAGCCTTTCTGTGGATTGGGAAGGGGAAAGAAGGTTGACAACAGTTTACCAACTTTCCATACTCAGAAAATTAAGCAATTTCAATAATTCATAACAGATTTTTATTATCTCTTAATTGATGTTGGTTTAGAGGACTTAGAGAAGCACAGGAACATTTTTCTTCAGACTAAAGCAAACTCTAGGTGAATTACTTTTCATTTAGATCGTTGGATTAGTTTGCTAGGGCTGCCATAACAAAATACCACAGACTGGGGTTGCTTAAACAACAGAAATTTAAATTCTCACAGTTCTGGAGGCTGGACATCCAAGATCGAGATGCCAGCACCTCGAGGCTTCTCTCCTTGGCTTGCAGAAGGCCCCCCAATATTTATAATAGCAAAATAAATAAATAATAAGAAAAACAACACAAATGTCAGCAGGAAAACAGCTCTTCTTCTCAAAAGGCAGCTTTCAGCCCAAATGTCACTTCCTTAGGCCTTCTCTGAGTTCTGTTTATATTTAAAGCACACACACTCAGCCAGTCTCTTCTGCAGCCACACTCTTACTTTCACATTATAGTTACTATCTGAAATCAACCAGGGCTGTCTTCTCCTAACCAGACAGCAAACCCTTTGAAAAGAAGAACATTGTACCCCTTCTCACTTTGTATCTCTAGGCCCTGACACACAGCAACACTGAAAAGAAAGAGAAGGAGAAAGAGAAATCAGAAGAGAGGGGGAAGGGCGAGGTAGGTGATGGAGAGTTCATTGAGCTCTCAGACAAAGGGCAAAAAGAGAGCCAAGTTATAGAAGCTACTCATGCAGAATGAACGAGCTCTCTCCCTGAAACTTATACTCATTGCTCGAGGAGGGCCTGGAGAGAGACAAAATAAGGAAAAGATTTGGAGAGAGGATCTGGAAGGTATTGGGAAAATCTTCACAATTGTTCCCACTTTCTAGGTTAAACTCTTGTTTTCATATGCTTCATCAGGGGAGGGAAATAAAAGATATTCCCATTGAAAGACAATGGGAAATAAGATTCACCTTACTGAAATGTGCTTTATCATCAACTTTCTTTATTTCATAAAATGAAGAATGACAATTGTTATAGGCTGAATTGTATTCCACACACACAAATTCATACGTTGAGGTCCTAACTCCCAGTATCTCAGAATGAAACGGTATTTGGAGGTAAGGTCTTTAAAGAGGTAATTAAGGTTAAATGAGGTCTTATGGGTGGGCCATAATCCACTGTAACTGGTGTCCTTAAAAGAAAAGGAGACTAGGACACAAACATGTGCCCAAACAGAGGAAAGAGCATGTGAGGATTCAAGGGTTCAATGTAAGGGGGTGGCTGCCAGAAGAGACTGGCTGAGTGTGTGTGCTTTAAAATAAACAGAAGTCAGACAAGGCCTAAGGAAGTGACATTTGAGCTGAAACCTGCCTATTGAGAAGAAGAGTTATTTTCCTGCTGATGGATATTTGGGTTGTTTTTCTTATTACTTATTTGTTTATTTTGCTATTATAAACACTGGTGCTATGAACAGTCTTATACATGTTTCTCGATGCATATTTGCAGGAATTTCTTGGAGTATTAGAATATAAATCTGGGAGTGGTAATTGTAGCTTGCAGTGTATGTGAATTTCACTTTTCAAGATAGTGCCAAATCCTTTTCCAGGATAGGTATACCAATTTACACACTCATGAGGAAAACACAAGAAATCCCATTGAAGAATCTCCGGATATTCCCATAAAATCTCCATTCTTGCCAATACTTTACAATACTTACCATATTTAATTTTTACCAATCTAAACAGTATAAAACAATTTTTCACTGTGATATTCATTTTCTATTTTCCTGATTACTGTCTGCTTTTTTTTTTTGAGACAAGGTGTCACTTTGTCACCCAGGCTGGATTACAGTGGCACGATCATAGCTCACTGCAGCTTCGAACTCCTGAGCTCAAGGGAGCCTCCCACCTCGGCCTCCCAAAATGCTGGGATTACAGGTGTGAGCCACAGTGCCTGGCCTACTGTGTGCTTTTTAAAAAAAAGCTTAAAAAATACATACTGGGCAGCAATCTTTTGTTAGCAATACATGTTGCAAATAACCTCCCATTTTGTGAGGTGCAAGGTTCATAGCACCTTATCATTTCACCTTCCTTATGGTTTCTTTTAATGAAAAGAAGTTCTTTCTGTTAAGGTAGTCAAATTGTCATTTATTTTATGGGTAACATATTTTGTGTTTTGTTTAAGAACTCCTTCCCTACCCCAAGAATAAAGATATTTTTCTGTTTTCTTTGGAAAATTCCCAAATTTTCTACTTATACTTCATTTTTAAAATCTGTCACTGATTTATTTTTTACATATGCATAATCAGCACTCTTTACTGAAAAGTCTGTCCTTTCCCCAGTGATCCATAATGCTATCTCTGTCTTACCAAATTTCCACATATTAATGGATCTGTTCCTGGGCTCTCCATTCTGTTTCATTGGTCTGTTTGTTTTTGCAGCAATACCATACCATGTTACTATAGTTTTATGTAAGGCATGCTATTACATTTTAGAATCAACTTGTCAAGTTCCATAAAATGGTGTTGAAGTTTTGACCGGAATTTCATTTAATCCATAGGTCGTTTTGGAGAGATTGACATCTTTACAATGTTGAGTACTACTATCAATGAATATAATATTTCTCCATTTATTTTTCAATGAAGTTTTATACTTTTTTCATGCCATTTTTGCATCTTTTTTAAAAAAGGTTTATTCCTAGGTAACTAATAAATTTTATTACTCATTTAGATAGTTTATTTTATTTTATTCTTATAATAAGTTTACATACCTGGTATTCCCTGGTAGAATCCCATCCAAGTACTAACTAGGGCCAACACTTCTTAGCTTCCAAGATCAGACAGGCATATTCAGAGTGGTATGGCCATACACTAGATGGTATGTTTAAATAATTACATTCTAATTTTGTTGTCATATAGAAATGCAACTGCTTTTTTTTTTTTTTTTACTTCTGTCTTATTTTTCTTAACTTTTTATTTTGAAGTACTTGTAGATTCATAGGAAATTGTAAAAAATAGTACAGGGAATCCCATGTACTCTTCAGCCAGTTTCCCAATGGCTCCATCTTATATAACTGTAGTAGGAAATCTAAGAAACTAGTTGGTCAACTAGGAAATTGACATTAGTATGATGTATGTATATAGTTCTATGCCATTTTAATCAAATGTGTAAATTCATGTGACCACTACTGCAATCAAGATACAGAACTATTCTATCACTGTGAAGAGCTCCCTTTATAGTTATACCTAACTTCCTCCTTACCACCATCTCTAAACCCTGGCAACTGATGATCTGTTCTCCATATTTGTAACTTCATCATTCTGAGGATTTTATCTAAATGAAAACATAAAGTATGTGGCCTTTTGAGACTAGCTTTCTTCACTTAGCATAATGCCCTTGAGATCCACCCAAATTGTTGCACATATCAATAGTTTGTTCCTTTCTATTGCTGAGTAGTATTCCATTTTCTGGATGTATTGCATTTTGTTTAACCATTCATCTATTGAAGGTGCAATTGCTTCTTTTTAAAAAAATTTTTTTTAGTAGAGACAAGGTCTTGCCTTGTCACCCAGGCTGGAGTGTAGTGGTGCGATCACAGCTACCTGTAATGTTGAACTCCTGGGCTCAAGTGATCCTCCTGCCTCAGCCTCCGAGTAGTGCCTCCCGAGTAGCTGGGACCACAGGCATGTGCCACTGTGCTGAGCTAATTTTTTTGTTTTTTGTAGAGATGGGGGTCTCCCTATATTGCCCAGGCTGGTCTTGAACTCCTGGGCTCAAGCAGTCCTCCTGTTTGGCCTCCCAAAGTGCTGGGATTATAGGTATAAGCCACCGAGCCTGGCCTACAATTGTATTTTTTTTTCCTTTTTTATTTTTAAATAAAAACTAGACCTGGAATGCAATTGCATTTTAATTTTAAAAAAATGTTCATTTTAATCATAATTCTAAAATGCTTATTTTTGTGTTAACATCTATGTTTTCATAAAGCAGAATAAACTGAGCTAAGTATTATTCATTTATGGTTAAGATTTGAAATATTTATAAAAAATATATAGTTACATATATACATATATACCAAGCAGCCAATTAAAATTCACATCTTTATATAAAATATACGTTACTCTAGTTCACTATAAATTCAAGTCTAAGCTTCCTTAAAAAAATGATATTACCCAACAGTAGGGCTAACTTCATATGTGAGAAGCACTTCCTATATCATTAACTTAGAGTGATTACTGAAGCAAACACACAGACACACACATAGGCATTCACAAAGCTTTCCCCCCTTCTCTAAATAGAAAAGCTGATCTCTCAGTTTCACTGTATTTTTGTGTTTCAGCAGATGTTGTGTTCTACAGGTGTATGCTTGAAATTGTTGTAAAACTGTATCAGGTATCAAGACTTCCATTCCTATAAACATCCGCAAGTGGGTGGCTACTTCCTGATGCTGTCGGTAGAAGCTGTAAATCTTGCTTTTAGCTTCAGGACTGAATATGTGTAATCGTTTCCTTATGGGCTCTGAAGTGAGAGAAATCCTTTTTGATTCGTTTATTGGCTGGTACAGTAGCAGCATCTACTGGTGTTTCCCAAATATAACATTTTTATGTAGATGGGTTCTTCTTTCTCTCTCTCTTTTTTTAAACTGGTGTTTATCTTCACTTTTCTCCCTGTTATTTTTATTCATAGTGAGTTCTTCATTATTTTCCTCATTCACACTGAAGTCAGATGATTAATAACTGGGTTTAATACTTCCTCTCAGAAGAATGTTCCTCTGTCCTATGCAAGCACTAAGCATTAACCATCATGAAAATCATCTTATTTGGTAATCTTATCCAAATTTAAATAATTACTAGTGCTGCAATTAGAGAGATGACGAGGCTCATTCATTGTGTTTGTTTCAGTACTGCTACATTTTTCAATTATTTTACCCTGAGGTCCCTGCACGTCGTTAGAAACTGTTGATGGTTCCTTCACTGTTAATGCTGATGTACCTTCTAAATCTCTCTGGCAGAGTTTGTTGTTTAAGAATGGAGTTTTCTTGTACAAGAAAGACAAGGCCTCCCCCCAAAAAAAAGAGAGAGAGAGGAAAAAAATAGAGTTTTCACTTGAAGTGGAGCATCTTTCTCAAATTTTTCAATTTTTGACTTAGTTTGTTTTTATGTTCTGATTATTTTTGGATTTTTTAAAAATGCAGTTAAACAATACTGGCTTCGGTTGCTTTTACTGGTGCTCCTAGCCAGTGCAGTAAGACAAGAAAAAGAAATAAAAGATATAAGGATTGGAAAGGAAAAAGGAAATGCCATTATTCATATATGATAAAGTTGTCTACCTTCAAAAAAGCCAAGACAATAGGAGCATAAGAGTTTAGATTTTTAAAAATCTGGCCTTTGCTTTTGGATGGGAAGCAAAGCCATCCCTGCTGTGAGCACAAGCTTGGGAGCTGCAAATGCTCAGTCACACAGTCCCCACTCACCAAAGCTCTGCAGTCACTGTCCCCAATTGAGTTTTAGAAAATATAACAGTGTATTGAGATATAACTCACAAATTATACAATTTGCCCATTTAAAGCTGATTGATTTTTATACATACTCTTATATTCAGTCATCTTGCTAAAGTCTTGTGTTCCTAATAATTTGTCTTGGCTTTTGTTGGGATAGACATTTGTCTCATCTATGCATAATGATATTTCCTTTTTCCTCTCCAATGCTTATACCTTTTATTACTTTCTCTTATCTTACTGCACTTGCTAGGATCTTCAGTAAAATGTTGAATAGAAGCATTGATTGTAGACATGATTGTCTGGTTCCTGATTTAAAGGATATGCTTCTAATTTTTTTTTTTTTGAGAGGGAGTCTTGCTCTGTTCCCCAGGCTGGGCTCAAGTGATCCTCCCACCTTAGCCTCTTGAGTAGCTGGGACTACAGGAGGGAACCCCCATGCGCAGCTAATTCTTTTTTTTTTTGTAGGCACAGGATCTTGCTTGTTGCCTAGGTGGGTCTCTAACTCCTGGCCTCCCACCTCGGCCTCCCAGAGTGCTAGGATGACAGGCGTGAGCCACTGCGCCCGGCCTATATTTCATTAATTTTTTATCTTATCTTTATTATCTCCTTCATTCTAGTTACCTTGGATTTATTCAGTTACCTTGGTAACTTGTTCTTTTCCTGTCTTCTTAAGCTGGGTGCTTAGCTCATTTTCAGCATTTCTCCTTTTCTAATGTAAACATTTAGGGCTATAAATTTCCTCTCCTTTCATTGCATCCCACAAGTTGGATATGTAGTCTTTTTGTTTATTTAAGCTATTCTTATTTTTCAATTATGATTTTTAAAATCCATTAGTTATTGAGAAGTATTTTTTAAAAATTTCTAAATATGTGGGACTTAAAAAAATGTATCTCTGCTGGGTGCAGTGGCAGGTGCTGATAGTCCCAGCTACTTGTGAGGCTGAGGCAGGAGGATTGCTTGAGCTCAGGAGTTCCAGGCTATTGTGTGCCATAATTATGTCTGTGAAAAGCTGCTGTGCTCAAGCCTGGCAACATAGTGAGACATCTCTATATTTTTTGTTCCTAGGAAAGACCTAAAGACCAGATCTCTAAAAGAAAAAAAAAAGTATCTTTCTGTTGTTGATTCTAATTTAATTACTTTGACTAGAGACCATGGTCAGTATAATACAGCTTCTTTGAAATTTGTTGAGACTTCCTTTATGATTTAGTTCTCAATATTTTTGGCCTTAATACCCATTTATTCTCTCAACATTTTTTGAGGACCCCCAAAAACTTGTGTTTATGTGTTATGTCCATCTATATTGAAAATATGAGAAATTAAAACTGAGAATTTAAAAAATGTTAATTCATTTAAAATAATAAACCCATTACATTACCTATGTTTTATAAAATTTTTTCTAAAACAGAACATGAATGGCATACTTTGACATTTTTGCAGTATTCTAAATGTCTGGCTTAATAGAAACTAGCTGAATTATTATACCTGCTTCTGCAACCAATCTGTTATTCTATTTTGGTTAAAGTGTGTGAAGAAAATCTTAAAATTTTACCTCACAGAGATATCTAGTTATAAAAAGTATTTTAATGGCTTTTCACATAATTGTTGATATTCTTCTTTGGTAATACTTGAAAACTTGACAAGTATTAGTTTCTTTAAGGTTAGGTGCAACGTGGAATCTGAAACCATATTAACAAATTTAATGGATGTTTCATACTCTTATTTTGCCCTTTGAATGGATCTCTTACCTTTGCATATTTCCCTGCACAACAAATTGCCCCAAAACTTAGGAGACTAAAATAACATCATATATTATCCTGTGGTTTCTGTGGGTCAGGAATGTGGGGAGTGGCTTGTTTGGGCAGTTTTAACTTGAGATCTCTCAAGAGATTGTAGTTAAGATGTTGGCTGAGTCTGTAGTCATCTGAAGGCTTGACTGGGGCTGGAGGACCTGCTTCCAAGATAGCTCACTCACATGGCTGGCAAGTTGGTGTTGACTATTGGTAGGAGGCCTTAGTTCTTTGCCACATAGACCAACCATAGGGGTTTGGATCATAATCCAGAAAGACACAATCTCAAATGCCCAAATGCCCTAATCCTGAATGTTGAAATCCTGAAAGATCAAAACCCCTAATTTCTAAAATCCTAAAAATCACAATCCTGAAAGATTAAAATCCCATAAGCTGAATTCTGGAGAAGGGCTTAGTACATTTTCAGTTGTATGCAGGATAGTTGCATTATGTTAGTTGCATCATGTTAGGCAGAACTATTACCTTGTTATTGTCTTTATTTGGAAATTAAGTATGGTTTAAGGAGATGTATATAGGTGTCAAGTTAATAAGGGGTAGACTTGTGACTTAATTTTAGGTGTCAACTTGACTGCATTAAGCAATACCTAGAGACTTGGTACAGCATTATTTTGGGTGAGTCTGTGAGGGTGTTTCTAGAGGAGATTAGGAGGAGATTAGTTTGTGAGTCAGAGTGGACTAGGTGGGGAAGATCTGCCCTGAATGTTGGTGGGTACCATCCAATTGGCCAGGGGCCCAGAGAGAACCAATACAGAAGGCAAACTGGTCTATCTCTGAGAGCTGGGACAGACTTTTCTTCTGCTGCCTTGGACATCAGAAATTTGACTACATGAATGTGCATTAAGACAAGGTTGACTTTGTGTGTAAGCATTCTGCATGTATGTAAAAACATTGAAAGTTCCTTAGTAAATGAAGAGATGTCCTTTTTGTACTTCTGCATTTGTGAAAGATAAAATTTCTTGAGATCTCAGCTCCTTGGGCAACTGCATATGCAGTGGTGACCTATCATGGTTTTGTCAGGTTGGCAATCTTGTCTGTTCTTGGTTCTTGGTGTGCTCTTCGTTGAAGAATGACCAGACACACCAAAATCAAGGCAAGCATGAAATGAAGTTTATTGAGGAAGGCAAGATAGGTTTACAGAGCAAGAGCAAGATATGTTTTGAGCACAAGCAAGATACCTTTGCCACAGACAACTAATGGACCCCTTGTCATAACAAGGGGTCTGGGGTCTTGTTTTATATTGTCTGGATTGGGCCCTCCTCATGGTTCAGACGTCACCACTGGACCACTGTGATGGACAGTTAACAACGTGATAATTAGCCTTAGGTTACTGTAGGTCACTTTCCAAATCCTGTTGTGCCTGGGCCACCTGGCCTGTGGGCTGGGGATTCCCTGCATTCTTTTGCAGATTGGCAGGCTGGTCCTTCTTCCCAGGTGTGGTAGTTGCTCCAGGCAGGATTAAGGTAGGGAAACACCAAGATGGGGCTGGCCTTTGTCCTTCCCCAGGTGGGGCAATTGCTCACGGCAGCACCAAGGTAAGGCACCGGCTTTTGTCCCTAGGACAGTTGAAGGTCCCCTGCCATCTACCTAACAGTTCTTGATCAATCTCATCAAAAGACTTAGGTTGTTTCCCATGGTATTTCAGATGACTGAAGTTATAAAGCTGGGTGCACACAATTACCAACCACAGTGATATGCATTTATATATTTCCTTTTTTGACCTATTTCTTTATGACTATGGTTTGTCTGCTCTAAGTGTTATACCCGTATGACTGTTGTTAGTATACCTGAGTGTTTATGCTTGCAAAAATACGTTATTATTGCCTATTTTATTGTGTAAATAATGATGTGTTCTGTTGTGTTTTTATGTATTTCTCAAATAAATCCCCTTTTGAAAATGTACATAATTATCTTTTAAAGACTTTCAAAATAATTTTTTCTAGAATTACATTTTCCGGATTTTGATCTGTTGGGATTTCAACATTCGGGATTATAACATTCAGGATTGTGTCTTTCAGGATTATGGTCAGCTCCCCACCCATAGGACTGAAGAGTGTCCTCACTGATGTCTTCCCCTGGAGTGAGTGATCTAAGACCAAGACCAAGGTATAAACTGCAATCTTTTATGACTTAGCATTGGAAGCAACATACTCTTACTTCTGCCTCATTCGATTGGATATAGAGTACAACCATGATTCTAAGTGGGAAGGTGTTATGCTAGTACATGAATATAGGAAGAAAGGATCCCTGGGGCCATTTGAAGACTGGCTACCACAATAACCTTCTGGCTTATCTGAATGGAAAGTTGTAGTGACTCTTGTAAACCTTATCTAAAATGGTAAATTATCCCCTACCTTGGGAATGTGATATGCTAATGTTTATTCACTGTAAGAGGAGTTTTCCATTTGTGCTATGTTCAAAGTTCATCTGAAACCCATGTTATTAGAAAGACCATTTTAAAATGGGCTGAAATTTAATGACGCCATCCTTCAGTTCTGTGGCACAGAAATAGTCCTTGACAGGGTTTTTCTCTAATATGTAGGGGGTCAAGAATAAATCTGATGGTTCCATGTCTTTATAGAGGGCACCATTTATAATCATCATGGAGGGGTTTCAGAGACATATGCTGCCTTGTGAAAATCTCTATAGAAAATCAAATGTATAAAACGGATAAATTAGGAATGGCATTTGAAATGCAGGAGAGTTTTAATTCCTTTAAGTTTGAGAGCACTCTTTTGAGCTTACATTTCCTTAAAGATTATGAAATTTTAGGTATAGTGTTTAGAATGAGAACAAATTAAGAGTTAATTTTGGGGATAAATATGTTGGGACTCAATGCTCAGAGAAGATAAATCCAAATTAAGGTAAGGCTTCATCAGAAGATTGGAACATTCACTTGTGACGTCCCTGCCCTTGGAGATTTTATTAAATTAATAGTAAATTTCTCCTGCTTTGGGCAGTTGGAAATCTTTCACCTGCTCACTGAATTCTTGACATTACTGCCCTGTGCTTGTGTTTTCACTTCTTGGTTTTTCTTGTTGGTTTGACCCTGTGCAGTTTTACACACACACACACACATACACACACACACACACACACACACACACAACCTTTACTCAAATAAAGCATTTTCCGAACTAGTCGCTTTACTAAGGTGTGGGGAGGGGTATTTACAAGAGAGGAATTCTGTTGCACAGCCTTGGCCAGGCCCTCCTACCCCTCTGGGTGGTCTCACTCCCCAGCTGCTTCTTGCAAAGACTTCTTAGTCAGGAGGATTCTTCGTCAGGAGGAAACAGAGCTGAGAGCTTCCTTTTTGCCTTTCTCTTCAGGTGCACACCCAATCTCACAATACTGCTGAGCAGTCGTTCTTAAAGTATGGTCCCCAGAACAGCAGAATCAGCATCACCTTGAAACTTGTTAGAAATACAGACTGTGGCCCTGATCCAGGCCAACTGGTTCAGAAACTGTGGGGGTGGGCCCTGACAATCTTTTTAACAAGGTTTTAGGTGATTCTGATGCATGGTAAAGTTTGAGAACCACTGTAGAAAACAGTTTTTTAAAAAAGCATGTCAAGAAAAAAGTAAGCCGGAAAACATTCGCACATTCACCCTAACACAGATACCTCCTACTATCATCCCCCTGCTTTGGGTCGCTGCTTTTAGTTAGGTGGGGTGTGTCATACCTACTTCTAGGGCCAGAAAAACCCCAGCCTCAAACATACTCATGGTGTGGAATTTTAACTTTTGGCTTGTCGGTGCCAGCTATGGCCTGATCTTTTCTCTTGATCCTAGTTCTCAGCCAGGGCTGAGGGCTTCCTGTATCACAAGGTCTTGAGAGTGGTCACAGAATCTGAGAATCTACAGTGTGGATTCACCCACAGTGGGAATGTGAAGATCTTTGATGAATACTTATAGATGATTCATCTGTACAGGGGATGGAAATATCTTGAGCTAAGGGAAAGAAAAATTGCAATGGCCTTATCACAAATCCAAGGACTGAGGAGGATGTTTTAAAGGCCTGAGCTGGGACACTTGGGCTCTAGGAATCAGGCTCGTTCAGGAACCTTACTTATCAATCATTTTCTTTATGGTCCTGCTTTTGGGATCATGCCTAGAAAAACTTTCTCCCCCTTTCTTTCTTTTATCTGTTTTTATTTTTCATATATCTCCTTGGTCCACTTGGAATTTATTTTGGCTTGAAGTTGCATTAAATATATAAATTTGGAGAGCACTGACATCATAACATCATGTTTTCCATCTCCTATCTCACCTCCTTATTCAAATCTTCCATGTCCTTTGGTTTTTGTAGTCAATTTGTAAAAGTATCACACATTTTCAAAGTTTATTCCTAGATATTTGATAGTTTCTTTTTTTTTTTACTATTGAAAATAGGATTTTTCCATTATATTTTCAAAAGTACCACACATTTTCATAGTTTATCCCTAGATAATATTTTTTCGGTTTTTTGCTATTGCAAATGGAATCATTTGTCCATTATAGTTTCTAACAGGTTATAGTTGGAGGAAAGCCATGGATTGTTGTAAATGATTGCAGTGCTTGGTAACTCACTACCTTCCTGAACTTTGATTTCTAATCATTTTTCAGGTGATTCTCTTGGGTTTTCCTCCCCTCCCCTGCAGACAGCACTTCTCCGTTGCTGTCAGAGGGGTTACACTGCCCTGTTGCTCCATGAACACTCTTCTTTGCTGCCTTCCTCCCTCTCCTCTTTTCCTCCAGACCTTTGCTTTCTCCAAGTTTCAGTCCCACACAATCCCTTCCTCAGAGAGTTCATCCACTTTTTAAAAAAAGTTTCAGCCTCAATGTCAGTGACTGCCAAATCTGTTTTGAGCCTTGACTCTAATTCTGAATGTCCAAAAGCATGTTGGATTTTCCTAGGATCTCTCAAAATATGCTTATCTAAAAATGAACAAACTGCCTACTCTAGGGTTCCTTTATTCTAGTTGTGGTATCTACTTCCTACCTGTGTAGGTTTAAAATTTTCCTTTGATTCCTTATTCTTTGTTTTGTACTTAGTTATCAAGTGTTTTTTTCTTCTTCCCTGTCTTTTTTTTTGCAGAATCTCACTATGTTGCCCAGGCTGGTCTTGAACTCCCGGGCTGAAGGGATCCTCCAGCCTCAGCCTCCCAAGTAGCTGGGACTACAGGCGTGTGCCACCATGCCCTGCTAATTTTTCCATCTTTAGTAGAGACGGGGTCTTGCTCTTGCTCAGGCTGGTCTCGAACTTCTGAGTTCAAGTGATCCTCCCGACTTGGCCTCCCAGAGTGCTAGGATTACAGGTGTGAGCCACCGCACCTGGCCTGTTAACTCTTTGACTAAACTCTTTGAGAAATTTTTTTTCTCTGAATGCAAATTTCCCATATATCTTATTTTTTATAGTAGACTTTAAGGGTCTTAAAATGCTACTTTTACATTTTAATAATTGTAATTCAAGTACAGAATCAAATTTCAAGCTAATAAATGACTAGATTTACTAAGACACTGAATCTCAGGGGCCGGGCATGGTGACTCACGCCTGTAATCCTAGCTCCCTGGGAGGCTAAGGTGGGTGGATTGCTTGAGCTCAGGGGTTCAAGACCAGCCTGAGCAACAGCAAGACCCTGTCTCCATAAAAAAACAAAACAAAACAAAAAAACTGAATATTGGGTATAAATTTGCTAAGTGTTCTTCCCTGCCACAGATGTATAGTCATATCCCAAATACTATACTATATAGATTGTTATGATAGCATTTTAGAGACCAACAGTGTTCTCATAGACTGTGATACTGTCCTAGCCCATCCAGGGACAGACCTGGAATCAGACAAAGTCAGGTTTATTAACCCATAGCAATGAGGGAGACTATATACCAGAGGACCAAACAAAAGATAGAGTTAATACAGGATTTTGGGGAAGAGTGGAGATAAAATTCAAATGAAGCAGTGTTTTGACAGGCTCAAAGCAAAATAGGGCTTGTGCAAAAGAGTCAATGTCAGGTCTGAACTGCAAAGTGGCCTTGGAGTATTGTTTCCTTGGAAACTATAAAGTTTAGGTGTGGAATGCTGTGTCCACAAACCCCTTTTCCGAAGCTTGCACCTGGGTTTTAAATTAAGGCTACTTCTCTGTGCTAAAGTGACTTGGAGTCACCAGGCCAAGAGTGGAATGTTTCACTCTAACTGATACAATTTCAAACAGCAAAGTTTCTGATAATCTATGATTTTAGAGAACAAAGACTTTCAGTGAGTAAGAAAAAAAGCAGTGGCCACTTTTACAGCTGTAAATATTTTACAGCTGTAATGTGTCATTGGGAGAGCCATTTTCTTGTTAATTTTGTAGCTGCTTTTATCTGTGTCTTGTTATCCCAGCCTGGGCAATGGCAGGGCAGATTTTTAACTTTCTCAGTTCTAAATTTTTACTTTTTCAATCAGTGCTCACGTTACCATAAAGCAGGATCTGTAGACAAAAGGCAGAGAGCAGTCGAGGAAGTCCTGTGTTCCTTAGCCGGCACCAGCTGCTCGCCTCTGCAAGGGTAATGGTACATAACCATCTGCTTATCTGGGCTGTGAGCTTCTTGAAAGCTGGGCCTTTGAAAGATTCCCTTTGTCCTGCCAGTTCCTGGCACACAATGTCGAGTGAACTCACGGATGGCTCGTTGGGGTTGCTCGTCCCCCAATTTTTACCAATCTGCGACTCTTTTGATAGATCCAAGATGGGGGTGGCGAGTGCCAACTGTTGGCTGACCAGTGCGTCCTCACAATCCTAAGGCCTGTAAAAGCGCTGTTGACTGGCTTTGTTGCTTGACCTGCGAAGAATGGTGAGAGGTCATTTGCGTAAGTGTCAAAATAGGCTAACTTGAGTCTTCATGCAGAGCCTTAAGCTATGTTCTGAGCTTCTTGAGGAATCTCTGACCCAGCCTTTAAAAGCAAGGCCTCTCCTTTAGCTGTGAGGTGTGGCACCAACGCTCCCTCTTTGCCTAAGCTGCTATGGGAAAGTGTGATGATGCTCTCCCGGAACATCCTCAAATAAAATGCAAACAGGTAAGCAATAATCATGGATCGCTCAACTTCATCACTCGCAGAGTCTAAAAGAAACAGTCTCGCATTAAATGAATTCTTAGACTCTTATACCACCCTTGTTGGTGTGTAATCCCTTTGTGTTGACGACATAGGAATAGCCAACATGGATCACTTTAGATGCTCTCAAGCTGAGTTGTTTTTTTTCCTAAGTCTTGCACTTGTTCCTGAGTTTTTAAATTGCCAAATGGGCGTGAGTTCCCCAGGATTCCCTCACACGTGCAGAAATGCCACCTTTTGCACGGTCCTGGGTACTGGGGCTAGAATGCTCTCTTTTCTCCTTTTATTGAGTAAGCTGCTTTGTAAAGTAACTTCAGCTTTTAAGCATTCAGCATTCAGAATTAAAAATTCTGGCACAGAATTACTTTATTAAATCAAATATAGTGGTCCCTGCTTATTAACCATCTGCATCCACAATGCAACCATAATACACTAGTTGCCAAGACAGCTTTTTTCTATGGGATATGATAATTCCTAAGGAGGATCGCAGTCTGTCAAAATATACCATGTTCCTTCAGTAGCTTTTACCTGGACAGTCTCAGAGAGCCTTACACAGATGATCTAGATTTGCATGAAATGTGCCCTTTGCCAATGTGTCTTGAATATGTGAAAGTAGTCAGGATCAAAATGGAGTCACTAATGTTTAAGAAAAAAAAAAACAAACCCAAAAAACTGACAAATAGAGCTAGGGAAGGTCATGAAGAAAGTTCTCATGCTTGTATGCCTGATAACAAAAACTATCACAAATGACAGCAAAAACCATAACCTTGCACAAAGGCCATGGCAACCTTACACAAAAGTACTTCTGCAAGGAGATCTACCCAGAAACTGCCTGTCCAACCTTGAAGTCGTGTCATCTTTGTTACTGATCTTTGTAGCCAAGGATAATTATTTCAAACAATTATGTAATCTTCCCCATTTTTTCCTTTAAAAACATTCGTCTTCCTTTACCTCCTTGAATACACACAGAGTTTCCTATGGCACACGTATTCCCATTGCAATTCTGTATTCCAAATAAATATCTTTTCTTTTAGAGAGCCTCTTTCTGTTTCTTATTTAGGTTGACAAATAAAAGAATTATCTTCATCTTTAGAGAATGCAAAAAACTTTTCCCTTCATAACCACAATTATCTTAAAATTTCTTTAATTTTAATTTTTATTGCATTAATATATAAACAGTTTTTAAAATAAAATAGTACTATAAAGCATGCCTGCTCAGAGGCATCTATTAGTACTTCCAGTTTAGTTGTTTTTTCTGGTATTCACTTCTACCTAAAAAATGTACTTATACTATGGATTCTTGATTCATTAACTTTAGACAGTAATATTTACTTTCTACTATGGTCAACAAGAACCTACAGCTCTTCCCTGCCCTTCCTCCTCTCAATATGAATACAGCACAGGCTTTCTTTTTTAAATTGATGTTAAGTGATTACATTATTATGACTGAACTAAGCAGTGTGAGATGATTACAATTTCTTTCTTGTACATTTTGTTTTTCCTGGAGTTAAAAATTGCTTTCATTCTCATTTGCTTAATTTTCTTGAGTATCTAAACAAGTCTTCCCACATCCTTCAACTGCCTCTCAATGAATCTTTCTATGTGGTTGAAGCTATCATATTATCATCCTGTCCATGTTTTCCTAAAAAGGTTTGTCCTGGGGTCCTCGACTTTACTCCAGCCTCTCTAGCTCTGCTATACATTTGCCATTCTGGGACTTCTCTTTTGCCATAATATGGGGAATTCTCTTAAGTTAAGAATTATGGGTGAGAAATAATTGTCACTAAGAATTTTTAAAGGCATTGCTCCACTGTATTCTTGCATCTGGGCTTGCTATCAGAAGTCTGATGCCATTGTGATTTCTTTTCTTTGAATATGACAGAAGTAGATGCTGTTAGAGCCCTGTGGTAGCCTTTCTACAATCCCCATTCCCGTATGCCAAAGGCTTCTTACTGTAAGTGCCCGTGAAGCTCTGCCAAGGGCTTTCTCTAGCTCTAGGAGTCTGTGTGGCCTGTGTGCATTACAAGCTGCAGTGCCAGGCAGCTTTAATGCCTTCAGAGTAGCCCTCAACCAATGAAGAAAGGACTTAGTGGTTAATATCCCTTGGGTGGGACAACTGTGAGGTGTGTTCTACACCGTCTCCCAAGGTTCCTCCTGGGATTTAACCCTAGGTGCACACAGCAGCTTTTCTTTTCTTTTCCTTTCCTTTCCTTTCCTTTTTTTCTTTCCGTCTCACCACTTCCCTATTATTGTTTCTTTGGGATCACCTCCCAAATAAACTACTTCTACTCAAATCCTTGTCTCAAGATGTACTTCCGGGAATACCTAACCTAAGACAAGACCTGCATTCTGCTTCTCTTCTCTTTTTTCTTTGATGTTCTGAAATTTTGCAATGATGTGTCTTCATTTATTTTAATTCATAGAATGGGTCACTCAGGTAGCCTATTCAATGATCTTCATTTGTAGAAGCTTCCTTATAATTTCTTTCCCATTAGGCTCTGTTCTCTTTTAAGATCTCTTATTTGTTGAATGTAGGATCTTATGAATTTATACTCATTCTCTTATGTTTTCTTAAGAAAAATCAAAAGATAAGTTTTTGTTCATCTGTTTATCTTTATTCCAGCCAGAATAATATATTGTCCAATTCTTTGTCATTTTGTTCTTTTTGAGAGATTTCCTCAACTTTATCTTCTAGTATACTTTCGTTGCCTTTTATTTGGGCTTTCTTGTTCTTGTTCATTCATTACATGGATATCTTTTTTCCCCCCCTGATTATTACTTTTATAACCTCCTCTTCTTGTTTTATGAACGTTATTTCTTTAATAAGAGATATAGGTTTGAAGTCTTCTTCTGCATTGAGTTCTTTCTTTCGTTTGTTTGCTTAGGTGTCTATCTTTCGTGTAGGAAGCTTTCCACATATGTCTAGTGATCCTTGACTGTTCACTCATAGTGAAGGATGATTGCAAGTTCTGTACGTCTGGGTGGGACTTGTTGATTGGTGAATTTTACTATGGTCAAGGGGCTTAAAGGTTACTGTTTCAGATCAGAAGGTTTGTTTAATCCCTCTGTTTTCAGTCAGTACCCCACACTCTGTGCTGTGCCTAGTATCCCAAGGCTAGAGTCTGGACTCTGGAGTCTCAATATCTCCAGAGATTAAACTTCCTGTTTCCTGTAGGGTTGGGGGAAAGGAAAAGTCACATGGCTTCCAAGATGGTGGCAGGACCTGTTGTCAAAGAGCTCCTTATGTGGACTTTCAACTGATTCTCCTGTTCTCAGCCTCTTCTCTCACTCCCTCACCCATTCAGCAGGACCCAGTATTTCCAATTCCGGATGTGGCCCTACGATTCTCAGCTTTGGCTTTTCCTATGTGTGGAGTCTAAAGAGAAATGACTGAACTGAGGCAATTCCAAGATTTTAAGTACCAAATATAGGACTGATTGCTGTATCTTATGTCCTAGTTCAGATTTGCAGCTATTATTTGGACCCCATTTCACAAGTTATACCCCATTTAACCTTAGTGTCCTGGCCAGAATTAATGGGTGTTCTACAACAACAACAGCAGCAAAGATGTTTTGGTCAAATAAATTTGGGACACATTGGGTCAAGCAAAGTTATATTTTTACTGCAGGACTTCCAAGAGCAAGTTCATATGCTAATGTGCATTATAACTCTCTCGGAAGACCCCCAGCCTTTTTCTTTTGAGGCATACCAGTGTTCCCAGGAACACATTTGGCAATCCTGAACTGGATCATGTTAATAACCTCCTGATGAGGTTTCCTCTGTCTCCAGTCTCTTATCCTAGACCCATGATTTACGTTCCTTTTATATCTAACTCATAAATCTTGTCTTTACATAAAGCTTCCCCCTTTTCATGAAAGATACAAACCATACTCAAGACCCAAGGCTATCCATATTTTGAGCCTGACAGATTTTCCTACCCACTCTTCCAACATTTGCCTCATGTACCTGCATGTTTCAGCCAAATCAATTACAAGTCTTACCTCAGGCTCATGGAATAACTCACTGAAAGTTTCATGACCAGCCTGGGCAACATAATGAGATCCCATCTCCCATCCAAGTACTAACCAGGCCCGACCCTGCTTAGCTTCCGAAGTCAGACGAGATCAGGCATGTTCAGGGTGGTATGGCCTGAACCATCTCTAAAAAATAGAGATACCATCTCTAAAAAAAAAAAAAAAATTAGCCAGGTGTGGTGGTGCACACCTGTAGTGCCAGCTACTTTCGAGGCTAAGGCAGGAAGATTGCTTGAGCCCAGGAGTTGGAGGTTGCAGTGAGCTGCAGTGAGCTATGATTGCACCACTGCACTCCTGTCTGCTGAGCAACAGAGAGAGACCCTCTTTCAAAAAAACAAAACAAAACTGAAAGGTCCTGCTCTACTCATCCTTCACTCAGAATACTCTTCCTTACCCCTACTCAACCTCCACAAAGCCTTCTTGATTCACTTCCTTCCCCAGTTGCCACGCAAGTTGTAATGACTTACTGCCTCCTCTGTGCTTTGTAGCTATTTAGTAATTTTTGAAAAATTAAGTATTTAGCGAGAAAAAAGGTTGAACTTGGGGTTTAGATTCCACTAATTATTATTATTATTATTTTTAGTAGCTGGGAGTACAGGTGTGCACCACTGTGCCTGGCTTCCACTAATTTTAGAGCTGTTCCCCACCTCTCACTGGCACAGATAATCAAGATCAACTTGCATGTTGCCAGATGCATCTTTTGTTTATTAAGCCCCAGAGATGCTAGCTCCAAATTCTTTCTCATAGTGCCCTGAACTGGTAGGGCAGTTCATACTGAACTGGTAGAACATTGTGACACTAAAGCCTAAAGGAATCTAAAACTGGAAAGAGTTTATTTTTTAAAATGAGCTGAGTGACAGAATGAGACCCTGTTTCAAAGAAAAACAAAACAAAACAAAACTGTATCCCCAGTGTCTAGGACAGGGCTTGGTACATAGTAGGTACTCAATACACATTTGTGGGATATATAAATATAAGAAGATTTAATGGAATTACTTATAATCTAGTTGAGGAAAGACAAGTTTTTTACATGTAACAGATGTTTACAAAGCAATGTTGACAAGGAAGTGGGTAGACTTTTAAAGTCCTATCTGATCCCGAGATTCTGTGATCTCATACTCACATACAGGTGAATTTAGAACACTCTATACTCTGAGGTGATGCAAAGCAAAGACATTATCAGCACTGGTTAATTTGGGACTATTTCCTAATCCAAATAGATGAACCCGAGCTCAGCTTGAAGTAGGGTTTCTCAACCTGGGTACTATTGACATTTTGGGGCCAGATCGTTCTTTGTGTGGGGGCTGTCCCATGCACTGTAGGATATTTAGCAGCATCCCTGGCCTCTACCCACTAGATGCTAGTACCAACTGCCAGTTTTGACAATCAAAAAATGCCTCCAGGTATTTCCAAATATTCCCTGGGGGGCAGAATCACCCCCTGGATGAGATCTTCTGATTTAATGGAGGAGAATAAATTTGACAGCCTGAGCGAGAAGCTTTCTTGGGATGGAAGGTATAGAGGCACTGAGTTGGGAATGTGCAAATTCTGCCTAGGAGATGGCAAGATTCTGTTGTTGGAGTGGAAAGTACCAGGATATAAAGTTGCTCAAGCTGGGGAAGAGAGCTGAATTCTGTTCATAAAGGGTTGGGTGGGGGGGCATCAATTTATATTTGAAAAATGAAAGTTCTGTGGAAGTAATAAGCATGAAAGTGAAGAGCAGCCTGCTGATGAAATAAAGTGACAAAATGAGCCCCTTGGGGGAATGGGTGGTGCTCCTTGCTGGGATGGGCGCCTCCCGTGCTCAGATGGCTCCCCCAGAATGACCCTTCTTCAGAGCAGTTACATCTGGGAAGTGTCTCCCAGACCCAGCCTCTTCAGGGTTAAAGCCAGTCTTACCTAGCACAGTCCCTGCTCAGCACTTTGACAAAGGTTATTAAATGAGCTCTTGGTTTGGCCGACCTGAGCAGGATGAAGGAAAAAGCCAACTGAGAAGGCGAAGAAGGAAAGTAAGATCTTTTAGTTTGTTAGTTTGATGAATATCCTATCAAGTACTTAGAACAATATCAGTAAATCAGATACTTGTTTATTATTTTTTTTAATAACAACTCCTTGCTAGTCATCTGATTTTTATATCTTCTGATTTCTATCTTTATCCTAGGCTGCAACTCAAAGATGAAGGTGATAAATAATTTCTTGTTTAGTTAGTCATCACTATTAGGTGTTTAAGTATGACACAATTTTAATCTTTTTTTTTAAAATTTTTTTTAAAAATAGAGGCAGGGTCTCACTCTTGCTCAGGCTGGTCTCGAACTCCTGAGCTCAAGCGATCCTCCCGCCTCGGCCTCCCAGAGTGCTAGGATTATGGGCGTGAGTCACTGTGCCCCACCCAATTTTAATCTTTTTTAAATCAGGAGAGGATATCACCAAAACCTTTATGTTTTTAAACCATGACTTTTTCCCTGTAATATCCAATGTAAGTATAGGTTGACACTACTTTTAAAAACATGCATATCAGAATAATTAATTTTTTTTTCAGTTTCTTGAATTTTATTGTGTGCTTACTGTGAGCAAAACATGGTAGCTGCTGTTAGAATAATTAATTTTATTCTTAATAACAGTGAATTTGGAAACCCGTGTGCTTATTTTTCTGATGCTATTCTTTCTAAAACGTTTTTAGAGCTCTTCATTCTTTTATTTATTCATTCAACAAACATTTGTTGAGATTCTCTTTTGTCCCAGACACTGCTGGGGACCAGCTAGGGCTGGTCACCAGGAGCTCAATGAATCATGGGCACGACCCCTGGGCGTGACAATGCAGGTAGCAGGTTCTCTAGGGGACGAGTGTGCTAGAATCTGTGTGCTTGTTCAGGAAGAGAGGGCTGCTTGGGGCCTGAAGGAGATAGCAAAGTCAGCACAAAGGAGGAAGCACTGGAGCTGATCCTTAAAAGATGAGCTGGAAGTCACCAGAAGGAGCAGGAGTGGGGACTCAGGTGCTTCCCGGCAGGGGAGATAATTGTTCTTTTATATAGGCCCAGGGGAGTGACAAAGAGTGTGTTCCACAGAGCGTAGTAATAGTTCAGTGTGCGTGGGGGAAAGAGGCCAGAGCAGAAGGGTAAAGAACTTTGCCTATCCTGCTGAGATGATGAAAAACTGTGGAAAGATTCTTGGAAGAGTCACTCGGGTAGCAACGCGGAAGGATTGGTTGAGGGGACGAGAAAGGAAGATGAGGGTGGGGCTAATGCAGTTCATTACACAACTGGGTGAGGGGAGTGTCACGGGGGGTGCCCAAGGGGAGTAGGCACACTCCCCCCCCGCCAATTCCTAGAGGTAGTTAAAGACTTGTTTAACTCTTAGAGATATGGTAGAACTATCCAGTCTGTGAATTGTATGTATACATGGTAAAACATAGCCCACCGTTCCATGTGCTCTGCAGGAGCATAATTGGACATTTTTCGTCGAGATAGAAAACAACCTAGTTTCCCCTGCCTTCCACCCAATCAAAACACATGTTAGTTATGCGGTACCTTTGGTTCATCCAGGTGAGAACCAGTGGTTAACCTAAAATACAGACTGGGAAGGAAAGGAGGGAGGTGGCAAGGACAGTGGCATTGTTCAGTGATTAGGGAAATGATTATATATCTTGGTCAGTAATCTAAGGTGAAGGTAGGGGCTGAGGGAGGAGTCTAGGATACTTCCTATATTTCTGGGTTGGTCACTAACTTTTGAAATTGCCTTCAGAGTCCCTGTAGGGGCCAAGAAGATCAATTTTATTACTTTGTCATCTTTTTTACTCATTCCATAGAGCTGCAGTCCCCAACCCCTGGGCTGCAGCCCATTACCGGTCCATGGCCTGTTAGGAAATGGGCCATGCATCACCGTCTGAGCTCCGCACCATACCCGCCCCCAACCACGACACCCCACACCTCCATCCCCAGTCTGTGGAAAAATTGTTTTCCATGAAACTGGTCCCTGGTGCCAAAAAGGTTGGGGACCGCTGCACAGAGCATGAACCAGCTTGGTGACCTACATGAATCACCAGATTATTCTCTAATTGACTTTGGGATATTTATAAAAAAGGATTTACTTTCAAAGGATATGTTTTGCTCCCAGTAAGAACTTGTAAGAGAACATGTCTGAGCTCTGTCCTATTGTTCAAAATGTTTTCTTCTCTTACATGGAACTGGGAAAACATTTAATTAGAAAAGTGTAGTGAAAACTCAGTCTTTCATTGAGCCAATGTGCTTGCTGTTCTGAAGAGGCTGGGGCTGTCACGGCCTCAGTGCCTCTGGCTCATGCGGTTTCTTCTGTCTGGAATATTTCCACGAGGCCCCCTTCTCCCCATTTCCACCTTCAAGCTGGGGAATCATATATACCCTTCAAGGCCCAGGTCAAATGTCACCTCTTCTATCAGGCCTTCCTGACACCTACACATCCCAGGCAGGAAAATCCCTGCCTCTTCTGGACTGCTTTTCCCACTAGATTGTGCATTCTTTTAATGGAGGCCCTGCACGCCATCATTCACATGCCTGGGAGACAGCGTAAGTTTGATTAATTTGGTTGAATTGTGGGGAATTCAGAAATGTAGTAGCTGACGTTCCATCTGCCTGAGAAAGTTGGGACCCAGAGCCCACCATGAGGAGGCTACACGAGGGTACCCAGCCCAGGGGCAGAACCTGCTGGGCCCTGGCCCCAGCAATGGGCTGAAATGAAGGCAGGATGGGCTGGGCTTCCAGGCCAGGATAACTGCCTCTGAAAGGCCTGGAGGGACAAGGTAGGCACAAGATGGGGATTTGGCATGGTGTTGAGGACGTGGAAAAGGAAAGGGCAACTGGGATGGCTTAAGAGGGGACTTAGGGACCAGAGATGAGGCATCACTCTAAATGTGAGGAAAGAATGAAGTGATGAGCCAAACTGATGGCACAGACTGCCTCTGGTACTGCATTTTGGACCAGCGTTGTTTTGGTACAATTCCCAAGTGTTAATTTATGCTACATTAAAAGAAAGCTGTAGCTATTTTTTGTGTTGGAGGAACGGAGGTTTTTAGGTAATCAAAAATTCCTGTTACTTAAGACTTATGCTTGCAGACCTAGAAATAGATATGGAAGGATTGTTAATGCAAACAGGCCTAGTCAAGCAGTCCTACAGATGCTAATTTTAAGTTTTTCCTGGATTACTTAGATTGAGGACAAAATGGAATAAAGTAGTTAAAATGAGAACAATTTGAGGAATAACAGATCGTAGGATGTCATACTTATTGACCCATATTTTTCTAAGAAATTCAAGCTTTCCACCCCCCACCTCTACTATTATGAATTATCACAACAGAATTACATGCTTATAAGAAATAATATAGAACCATGTAAAGTAAAAAGTGACCTCTTTTCTTTCTCCTGTTGGGGTTAGTTGCTGATAACTGTTGTGTATTTTTAAAGGTCACACTATGGACAGTTTCCCAGCTGCTGAGAGACTGCAGAGAATATAGTAGACAAATTTCTAGGCCTCCTACACCTTTCTGTTTACAAACACTCATCCGTTTAACAAATATTTGAGTCCCTCCTTTGTGCCAGGCATTACTCGAGGCATTGGGGTACCTCAATGCACAAAATGGACAATGTGATCATAGCGTATATACTGTTCTGCAAATCTTTTCCCATTAGCTGCACCTCTTAGACATCGTTCCATTTTAATCCAAAATGGATCCCTCTCATTCTTTCCAAAGCTAGTCTATTGTATGAATGTATCATAATTTATCTAATCCTCTATATTGCACATTTATACTTATGGCCTGTTTTGTTGCTATTACAAACGTAATAACGGGGAGACAGTTTTATGTTTTCAGCAGTTAATAAGAGAAATCCTGCCTCCTGGGCAGAGACAGTCTGACGAGCCCTGCTGGTGGGGTAGATGGAGCCTCTGGGGCTGGCTTTTCAAGACTGGCCATCAGATTTTCTGAATAACAAGGGATCAGAAGAGCCTCAGGGTTGGTCAGAGGAGAGTTAGAGGCCCAAGTGAAGAGGCAGATCTTTGGAGGATTTCCCAGTGAAATGCCACTGAGATTCAATGTCCTGTCTGCCTTAGTATAACTGCAAAAATCCCCATGTCTTCGCTGTGACTGGGTTCCTGGTGGAATCCATTGAAGGGTCGAGGTTTAGTGTTCAGGTTGTTGCAGGGTGGAATGTGAGTCAGTCTGCACGGGTGAGGCAGCCACATCCTGGGTCCCATAAATGATGATTATGCACTTTCGGTCACTGGAATGAATTTATTTCCTTAGGGCAAATTCCCAGAAGTGAAAATTCTGGTTCTTATATAGGTTGCCAAATCACCCTCTCTTGGAGATTTGTGATAATTTACCCCCTTATTAATAGTAATTAAAGTCTTTCGTCTACCTATAATAACAATGGCTATTTATCTTTTTCACTTTTGCCAATCTGATAGGGTAAAAATTACATCTAGTCATTGCTTGAATTTCTTTAATTATTGCTGATGTCAGGTATCTTTTCATGTTATAGATTGTATTTCTTCTGTGAAACACATGTTCATTTCTTTTGTCCATTTAAAAATATAGTTTATCTACTTTTTTTCTTTTTTAAGGAGTAAAGTGGATATTACCAAAGATTCTGTAGGGAGACAGAAGGATTCATTTCACTAGTTTATCTTTTTTATTGTTGATTTGTAAGAATTCTTTGTGGTAACCATCATTCTACTCTCTAATTCTACTCTGTATCTCCATAAGTTTAATTTTCAATTTTTTTTTTTTATCTCCCACATGAGTGAGAACATGCAATATTTTTCTTTCTGTACCTGGCTTATTTCATTTAAAATAATGTCCTTCAGTTCCATCCATGTTGTTGTAAATGACAATATTTCATTCTTTTTTGTTTTTTTGTTGTTTTAAAAGCCAGTCGAATTTAGCAGTGGGGGATTGTATACCAACTTTAGTGACACTAATGTTAATAAGTTCTGATAATCCACTACCATCAGACCAGCCAGGATTTCATTCTTTTTTATGGCTGAATAATATTCTATTTGTATATGTACCACATTTTCTTTATCTGTTCTTCCATTGATGAACACTTAGGTTGATTCCATATCTTGGCTACAGTGAATAGTGCTGCAATAAACATGGGAGTGCAGATATCTCTTTGACATAATAATTACCTTTATTTTGGATATTATACCCAGCAGTGGGATTGCTAGATCATACGGTAGTTCTATTTTCAGTTTTTTGAGGAACCTCCATACTGTTCTCCACAGTGGTTGTACGAATTTACATCGCCACCAACAGTGTAGGAGGATTCCCCTTTCTCTACATCCTTGCCAACATCCATTATTGCCTATCTTTTTTTTTTCTTTAGAGACAGGGTCTTGCTTTTGCTCAGCCTGGTCTCGAACTCCTGAGCTTAAGCAATCCTCCCGCCTTGGCCTCCCAGAGTGCTAGGATTACAGGTGTGAGCCACTGCGCTGGCCTATTGCCTGTCTTTTTGATAAGAGCCATTTTAACTGGGGTAAGATGATATCTCATTGTGGTTTTGATTTGCATTTCTCTGATAAGAAGTGATGTTGAGCACTTTTTCGTATACCCGTTGGCCATTTGTATGTCTTCTTTTGAGAAGTGTCTATTCAGATCTTTTTCCCATTTTAAATGGGATTATTTGTTTTTTGACATTGAGTTGTTTGAACTCCTTATATAGTCTGGTTATTAACCCCTTGTCAGATGGGTAGTTTGCAAATATTTTCTCCCATTTTGTGGGTTGCATCTTCACTTTTTGACTGTTTCCTTTGCTGTGCAGAAGCTTTTTTGCTTGATGTGATCCCATTTGTCCATTTTTGCTTTGGTTGCCTGTGCTTTTGAGGTCTTTCTCAAGAAATCTTTGCCCAGACCAGTGTCCTGGAGTGTTTCCGCAATGTTTTCTTATAGTAGTTTCATAGTTTTAGGTTTTAGATTTAAGTCTTTAATCCACTTTGAGTTGATTTTTGTATATGGTGAGACACAGGGGTCTAGTTTCATTCTTCTGCATACGGATACCCAGTTTTCCCAGCACCTTTTATTGAAGAGACTGTCCTTTCCCCATTGTATGTTCTTGGCACCTTTGTCAAAAATGAATAGACTGCAAATGCGTGAATTTATTTTTGGCTTCTCTATTCTGTTTCGTTGGTCTACACATCTGTTTTTAATGCCAGTACCATGCTGATTTGGTTTGTAGTATAATTTGAAGTCAGGTAATGTGATTCCTCCAGATTTGTTCTTTTTGCTCAGTTTTGCTTTGGCTATTCTGGGTCTTTTGTAGTTCCATATAAATTTTAGGATTTTTTTTTTATTTCTGTGAAGAATGTCATTGGTATTTTGATAGGGATTACATTGAATCTGTAGATAGCTTTGAGTAGTGTTAAGTCATATTTTCTTTCTTTCTTTCCTTTTTTTTTTTTGAGACAGGGTCTTACTCTGTTGCCTGGGCTAGAGTGCAGTGGTATGATCATAGCTTACAACGACCTCAAACTCCTGGGCTGAAGTGATTCTCCTGCCTCAGCCTTTGGAGTAGCTGGGACTATAGGTGTGCACCACCACACCTTGCTAAATTTTCTATTTTTCGTAGAGATGGGGTCTTGCTCCTGCACAGGCTGGTCTCAAACTCTAGGCCTCAAGCAATCCTCCCGCCTCGGCCTCCCAAAGTGTTCGATTTACAGGCATTGGCCACCACACCCAGCCAAGTTGTATTTTCTGTGCAGAGTTTAAAATCATGAAAATCCTTCCAAATTAAAAAAAATCAAGAATCTCATATTCTAAAAGTGGTTGGCTTAGTAAATTGTAAACTTCATTTAAGCATTGGTACATGGCATTTCTTTTTTAGCAGATAAGCAAAAACTAAAACTTTGTTAGGCTCTGTCCTGAATTTCTTGAATTAATGTTTTAAATTATATGAAGTCTTTAGGAACATATCCCTTGCATGAAACACAATACCCCTGTATCCTAAATCAGATTTTATGTTTTTAAAAAAGGAATTTCTTATGAATCTCTAAAGCTTTTCTTATTTGAATTTTGGGAGAAAGATTTATTTTTTTCTTGGCTTACTGTGCTTATCTAAAGACTTTGAGACATCTCTAATATCTTCAAAATGCATTGATACTGGTTGAATTTCAGTATTAGTAGCCAACTGGCATAAAATTTATTTTGGAAGGGTGTCACAGATATTGACTCCTAGAACGTGTGAGGGCAATTTGGCTTTTATTGTATACATACTTTATAAAATTATAATGAGTTAAGGCAATGTCAGATAATTCAGCTTTTATTTATTTTTTTTGAGAGAAGGTCTTGCTCTGCCACCCAGACTGGAGTGCAGTGGCGCAATCATAGCTCACTGCAACCTCCAATTCCTGGGCTCAAGAGATCCTCCTGGCTCAGCCTCCCGAGGAACTCTAACTACAGGGGCAAGCCACCATGCCTGGCTAATTTTAAAATTTTTTGTAGGGACAGGGTCTTGCTATGTTTCCCAGGCTGGTCTTGAACTCCTGGCCTCAAGTGATCCTCTCTCCTTGGCTTCCCAAAGTGCTGGGATTACAGGTATAAGCCACTGCACCCAACCAGTCTAGCTTTCATTGTACATATAATTTATTAAACTTACAATGAGATAACATACAATGTGATATAATGATATGGGCAGCTGCTCCTAAGTCCTTGGCTTGTGTAATAAACATTCCAGTTTGGATTGAAATTTAGCAATAGGAAGCTCAGCATTCTAGTATCAATGACAGAAAACACTAACTTGCTTTAATGAGCTGCAGTGCGATCTAAGCAAATAGTTGGAAACCACATCTACCTTAAGTTTTGGATAAGTTCTTCTAGGACCTTAAGTTGGTTTAATTATGTCCAGATCCAGCACAGTCCAAAGACTATTTGATATAATTTTCAGAGTTTTAGAAGGGAAGTTATTTTACTTTATCAAATGATTATTTTGTAGAATTCTGTTTCATAGGTGAACTGTCAATCAGATCAAATATCTCCCTAAGATAGCCAAATCACCTGCATATGAATTTTAGACTTTAATTCAGCACCCTACTATTGCTGGTCACCTATCAAAATGATTCATTTTGCACAGCAACGTTTTAAGGTAAATTGTGTTTTACATTTCTATTCTATTCACATCCACAGAGGGTATTTTAAGGCTACAAAGAATGACACAAAGGTAACGGACTGCCATTTATTTGCAACATAAAGGAAGCTAAACCTGAAATCACTGCTGTGTTTGTACTTGGAAATTAGAATGAGTCAGAGGAAGCAGGAGCTGTTATGTGAAGCTTGTTTAAATGGTGACTCTGGTTTACATTCATTTGCTAAAGAGACAGGCCAGTCTGACACTGATGGCATCTGAAAGGGCACACTTGGCCCTTGCTCTTGGATCTACCTCCCTTCAGAGCACAGGACCCCACCCTTCCAGCCAGACTGTGCTCCCCGCCTTCCTCTTCTCCCCGCAGCCTCTACCTCCTCAGCCTCCTGGACCTTTTTAGCATCTGTGCTGTCTCAGCCTCTTTGCCTCTTTGTCTCCTGGCATCTTCAGCCTCTGACTTCTGAAGCCTCAGGCTGCTCAGCCCCTCAGTTTCATCTGCTTTCACAGTGTGGCTTTCCCTCCCTCAGCCCCCTCTTTGGTTGGTTTGGGTATTTGGATGAACCCTCTTCATTTATTTCTGATAGGAGGAGGGCAAGATCCTGCCACCCGTCTCCTCCCACAGGTCTGTGAATTTGCATGCCAGGGGTGTGCATTTTGCAAGGGGGAACACGTTTTCATCTCCCTGAAGCCTTGAGGTCGGAGTGGGGACTGATGGTGCTGACAGTAAAGCCCTGTGTGGCAGCCCCAACTTCCTGCTGCTTGTCTCCTCGGAAACCGTGGAGAGGACTGGCACCTAGACTACCTGTCAGTCAGCCACCATCAGGGGACCCGGTCTACCAGGACATTCTCAGCTGCTCCTTGGTATTTCCGAGAAGTCACTAGTGATAACCTGGTGCTAAATAAAACAGAAATATTAGAAATCAGGCCTCAGGGCCTAGCATATAGTAGGGATTCAATTATACTCTGCTAAATGTATGTATGAAAGAATGTATTGGTTAGATCACCCTAATACAGTTTTAAACTTAATTATACCATCTTTTCCATAGAACATATGGATGCATTTCTTTTTAGATCATATACTCTCTGAGGGCAAAGGTTGTGTGATACTAGTCTCTCCATAACTCTGTACTGGCACAGCTGTCATATTGTGGGCACATGGTAGTGGCATGAGTGAATGGGTTGGTGAAACAACTGGGTCATTTTAACTCAAAAGACAATTTAAGTGAAAGCTTTCAAGAGACAAACAACATGGGATAGTTTCCTGAAAACCTGTCATTTTTTTTCTCGTAGGCTAAAAGTATTTTCAGTAGGAAAGTTTTCTTAGAACTGAAAGCACAAGATGACCTATGGTTAATAAACAGGAATAGCCTGTGGTAGCAGGTAAGCCAAGATTGGGTGACAACAGCCAGCTATCAACTTGATAAGAGTGCAGTTGTGTGGGGACATACAAGATAGCAGATCCTAACAAAAGAGGCACACCTGTGACACTTGGAAGAATGACTTGATATCACTTAAAGACAAAAATAAGGGCTGGGGAGGATAGAAGGGAATTAAAACTAGTATATGGTTTCTAGCCTGAAAATCAAAGTACTTTCTGCCATAAACAGAAATGAGAAAAGTGGAAAGAAAAGTGAGTTCGTGGTGCAAGGTTACTTTGGACTTCACCACGTCTCTGAACTCCAGTATCCATGAGTAAATAGGGGTTGTCCTTGCTTTTCCTGAGGAAGTGAGATGATGAAAGCACTTTGCAAACTGGGAGGGACTAGATAATTGTAATGTGTTAATGAACACCTTTATCATTATTTTAATCATATTTAAACATATTCTGCCAGCAGTTAGAATAAAGACTTGAAGTGATATTTGGGATCCAAAGGGAGGGATGAGTCTCCTGAGGAAGCAGGCATGGGCGGAGAGAGGCAGAGGGAACAGCAGGTCTTAGGGATGGGGAAGGAAATAGAGTTTATCACAGGAGTTCTCTCTAATCTGGAAAGCTACTCCCTCTGCATGGACTTTGAATGTCACCTTCTGTCACAGGTCCTCAAGAGTCTCCTCCCTCTCCAATCCCACTTTCCTGCACCTCCAAACATTCTAAGCTAATCTCTCTGCCCCTGTTGAACCACTCAAATCCTTTTTGGAATAAGAGTATAAAAAATTGTATTACGCCATCTTCCTTTTGCTGTTAAGTATGTACAGTTGTGGTGATCCCTACAGTCACCACTCCTCTCTTCACGAACCTGGGCACCTCGTCCCTACCACCCCTGCAAAACGTACAAAGTCTGGGAGGACAAGTGAGGTGATAAGTGTGGGGTGGCGATAATTGCGAGGGAAGGGCTTGTAAAGGACCTTTGGAGGGTCTCAGAGCATTGGCAGAGCAGAAGAGAGGCAGGGCAGGGGGGAGACCACTGAGTGCAGAGCGAGAGAGAACTGGACAGAGGTTGGGTAGTTTAGGAAGAGAGGCTTTGAAACTGTCCTGGAAAAAAGACTTTAGATGTTTAGCAGTATCTACAGGTATAAAAAGCATACAAAATTTGGCAAATACAAATGTTCAGTTGTCATACCCAACTAAGAACTATTGACTTCCATGCAAATCTGAAAATATATAGTAAATAGATTCTTAACAAATGCTGACTGGATTAAGGTATATTTATTAGATGTCAGCCAGGCACTAACCTTGTTTATGAAGACAGCTATGTGGCTATGCATGTGTGTATGTGTTTCTTTTAAAGGTGCTGCAGTTGGCATTCTGTGTTTTTGCACACCCGTCTCAGGTCTAATTATGTCACTAGCTTTTACCCAGGGCTCTACTTTTCAGAGGCTGGTGGTCCTGGGCTGACATGCTTTCCTGTGTCCCCTTTCCTCTCTGGGCAGAGGGCCTGAGGTTGGGCAGTCTGCATGGGCTATTGCAGAGCTTCCATCACCTGCCTCACCCACTACCCCAGGGCTGAGCTTTGCTGAGACACAAAATTACTTCTTATTAACATATATTTGAAGGGGCTGAGAGTGAGCGATGGCCCTGGCTTGCTGACTGGACAGCAATCAGTGGTTGCCCCTTAGGCCTGGTTACCACTTGGGGCCTGCTGGTGTCTGTACTGATGCAGCTGTAAGCCAGACGTGGAGGTCAGCCTGGCACTGCCTCACTAAGGTACCAGTGTTCCACCTTCCCATTCTGCTGTGGTATTTCCATCTTCCAGACACATTCCTGCAGTGGAACCCATCCTGTCAACTTTCTCTCTCTTGCCCCAGACTCTGCTTTCCAGTATAAACAGTCTCCTCTTCTGTCAACCCCTTCGGGAACACTCTACCTCCTTCTGCCCTGAGGTTAGGCTCTATCTCCTACCATGGAGCTGGGGGTGGGACTGCGGGCGGGGTTGGCTTTCTTCTTGCTCCCCATTATTGCCTCTTACCCAAAACCACGTGCCATGGGCTTTACCCCTCTCCGTTCTGCTTGTCTCTTCAGCTTTTCTCCCTGCTCACTGAAGACTTTGACATTTGCTTCACAGAATTTTCCTCTCAACTCTTAATCCTGCCATCATCCTGAACAACTTTACCATTCGTGTGGTCTTTACAGTCCCCTCCACTCCACTGTGGCTGCCTATCCCATGGTCACAACCTGTCCCCTTGTCATTGCCTAGGGCTGGCCCACTTCTGTGCTCTTAAGCTTCAGAAGCACATCTGTGGCTAGCGTCCTCCAGCACAGAAGCTCTCCTGTGCACCTACTCGTACAGTGCCTCTCGCAGCTCTTGACTATTCCACTTTCTCTTTTCTGCATTTACTTCCCTCTGACCCAGTTCCCGTAGGCACTGATTCAGGTATTCTCTCCCATCAGCCTTCTTGCTTCCTTGTTTCTCCTTTGTACTCACCCAGCAAAACCCTGCCTTGGAGCAAGTCTCCTAACTCAACTTCTCCAGTTCTATATATGGGTGCTTGTGTATTGCTGGTGAAAATTATATGATTTTTCTGCCTGACAATCCCTAGATGGCTTTAGGAAATTTCTCCCACCCCTTTTTACTTTCTTATACCCTCCACCTCCCTATGCCCCAATAGATCATCAATATCTTGCTCACTCTCAACAGAAGACCTTCCTTAGAAAGTGTGTTCTTTTTTCACTTAGAAAACTGAGGCTGTAAGGTAGGAAGTTCCTTAACTTACTCTTCTGTGTTTGTGTCCATCTGGCTCCCGTCTTTCCATCTTCCCCCTCTTAGGGAAACCGAGTTACCAGCTCCTGTTTATTAAGGCTTTGGATCTGGTCTCCCCTCCCACCATCTTTATCCATATCTTTACTCTAAGCCCATAAATGTGCTCATACCTTTCCCATCTGAAAATCAAACCAAACAAAAAACCCTTGCTGCCGTCCTATCTCCTTCCCTTCACAGGCAAGCTTCCTGCAAAACTAAGCCTGAATTAACTCTCTTCATTGTTTTACCTCCCATTCCATCCCAACCCTCTACAGTCTGGCTTCTGCCCTCATCACTCCACAATGAAGTGATGAGTCACCAACTGAACCTCATGTGGACAAAACAATTTGGCACTTCCCTTCCTCATTTTGCTTGCCCTCCCTGAGCTCTTTGATTCTCCTGGCTGTTTTTCCTATCTTAGCTTCTCCTGTATGCCTCTCCTCTTTGCTATCAAATCTCAGGTAGCTCTAGAAGCCTTTTGCAATCCCAATCTGATTTTCTCTGGGCTATCTTGGCATACTACACATAACAGAAAAATACCATTTACCGCACCTCACTGTAATCAGCCTGTCTTCCCTAGTAGACCGGGTACTTTATGAGGGCAGGTCTCAGTCTCTTTGGCTTGCTATCCCCAATGTCTAGCACGCAGTCTTTCTAAATGAATAGATAAAGAGTTATGGACCATGAAAGTTTTAAAGTTTAAGCAGTAGGCTATTTAACCTGCAAGACTTTTAACATTTAAACAGCAGGCCATTTATTCGTGTCATTTCACATACTGACTGTGCATGGAGTTCCTGATGGCTGAAGCAATGTTGCTGGCTCATTTGCCAGTAGGAAAATCTGGGCCTTTACGAGTGCATTTCTAGGAGATATCACCAGCCCACACACCGATCTTAAGCGCTTGTCATCTGCAGAACCCACTAGATCAGCGGGCTTCTCCTGCCCTTGACCTACACGGTCACCTATAGCCACTAAGAGGTGGGCAGATAGATATTTATAGTAAACGGTCTTTAGGTTAGGGAGTGCATGGGGTATGTTGGTCTAGGTGGGTCTGTTTTTGTGTGCGTGCGTGGGTGGGGAAAGGAGGAAGGAGGCGATCTGTGCATCACTTCTACAGAGATGCCTTTCCAGATCTTCTTGACGGGGTGACTTTCGACCCCTCCTCCTGCACTGATCACAACTTTACTTGCATTCGTGTGATTAATGCCTGTCTCCCCTGGCAAACCGTAAGCTGCACAAGGTGGGGAACCTAACGCGTCCAGGTTCACTCCCGAAATTCCCCATCCCAGAAGGATGCCTGAGCCATAAAAGGTACTCCACAAACATCTCCTCGGCAAGGCTTCTGGGCGGGTCTGGAGGGACAGACCGCCAGAGGACCAGTCTCCGCGGGCTCGGGTGACCGGACCCCAGTCGGCACTAACGCCTCGCCCACCGAAAGCCGGGCTCGGGGCGGGGCGCGCGGCCGAGCGCTCTCTGGGGAACCGTCCTCCGGTTCGCGTGGGCGCCGGCCGCGCGGGGAAAGTGGGGAGGGGGCGGGCGCGATGCGAGCTAGCGGCCTGGCCAATGAGCGCAGGCCGGGCGGGGCTCGTGGCCAGCTGCTCGGGCGCGCGCGGGGCTGGGCGTGCCACGGGTGACGCGCAGGGCCCGGCGGGCCAATGGGCGCAGGGTGGCGGGCGGGCCTGGAGGCTCCGGGCTTTAGGACGCGAACGGGCGGCGGGCCGGACTGACTGACGTGTGGCCGCGTCGCGGGAGGCGAATGGCGGGGATGGCGCTGGCACGGGCCTGGAAGCAGATGTCGTGGTTCTACTACCAGTACCTGCTCGTCACGGCGCTCTACATGCTGGAGCCCTGGGAGCGGACTGTGTTCAGTATCCTGCCCGGAGCGCGGGCCGCGGGCCGCGGGGCTGCATGGTCCCAGGCCCAGGGCCTGGGGTGGAGGGTGGAGATGCGGCTCCGCGGCACCCGCGAGCGGACTCGCCTCTTCGCGGCGAGCGCGGGAGCCGCGGGGTGGGGATGTGGGGGCTGGGGCCGAGGGCGGCGCTGGCGTGGTTACGGGTGTGTGCGTGTGTGGGGGCGAGAACTCTTGTGATCCAGGGTCGCCCCTGAGTCACTTGACCCAAGGTGGAAGCGTCTTTATTTCTGGAGGAAATCCCCGAGGGCGATGTCTGACCCGTATGTCCTCGCCTGCGCTTCGGCCGCGCCGGCTTTTGGTTCGGTCCCCTGTTCCCGTGGGAGGCAGGAACCGTGTAAGTGGAGCACATCGCTCCCGCCTTGGACGCCTTCGACCCTTAACTGTTCCTAATTTAGTTGGCTTTGGTTCTAATGAGAATTCTAACCAGTTTACCAGTTTTTTAACCAGGTTGTGAATTTGTGGCCACAACACCCCAATACAGTTTTTGAAGGCAGTTTAAGTTATTGTATCTTTTTGGTCTTCAAGATGGGTAGTTTAAAAAGTTTATTTATTACTTTGCCCTATCCACACAAGTCGTGCCCAAAAAGGAATTTGTGGTTAGTTGTCGATAGGGGTTGAAACTGTTTTGGTGGCTAGTTAATAAATTCTTGTTAATGACTACTGAGTAGTTACTGCAAGCAAAGCAACTGTGCAGCACTTAGCTTGATCTTAACTTATCTAACTTTCACAACCCCAATTACTAACTCAAGGTTGTGAAGATAGGCTCCCGGAAGTCTGTGATATTGCTTGTCTCCAGTTTATGTTGACATTTCTGATGGTATTATTCTTGCAAAATAAATACTAATAATGAGATGTGACTTTTTTGAAAACTCGGGCCAATATGAATCAAATATTTCACGTAGCATGTTTAGTTCATCCAGGCTCTCTCCTTTTCGGTGTGGTTTGGTTGGAGTAGCTTACTTCAGGACAACTTTGCAAATGCATTGTTGCATTCTAGTGAGTGACTGAGGTAATTTCATTCCAAGCCTTCTCAAGTGTGTTTATTTGTGTTGGAATAGCATAAGGTTGTACTCAAAGCTAAATTTTTTGTTTCAGCCCTTTTGAGGAGTTTTAGCTGCTTACAAAGCAATTTATTTATTTATTTACTACTGTTGACTTTTCTTTCCAAATGTGGAACTTAAGAAACAGAATGCATATTTTGGATTTAGACTCCGAATATATAGTCTACTTTGATATGCTGCACCATTTATTTGTAGCTGCAGTTTGATCTCACTCTAGTTTCTGTAGGTTAGGGCTCACAAGGCCATGCCTTGTAAAATGTGTATTTAATTGAAATTTCTCAATAGAAGCACATATATCTTGACTCACTTAGAACATCCTAAAGTTAATTTAAACATTGTTGGGTTAAATTGAAACTCCTTAAATCAGAGGTCAAATGTGGAGCTCACTATTAGAATCTAGTATAGATTTTACATTTAAAAGCTTTTGTTGGCATATGGATAAGTGCTACAGTATCAATAGTGTTAAGATTTTTCTGTATTATGTTGCAGTAATAATAGTGTCCTATCAATACCTAGGTGATGGCTTATTGGGGGATGGAGAAAAAAACTATGAAATGAAATGTAGTGTCTTAGTAGATTTTTGCCTTTGATGTTTTTGACTTCTCATTGGTTTATGTGCCCAAGTGATTTCAAAAATTTTTTAAGCTAGTGAGAACTGCAACCAACTGGCATGTGGTACTGTAGAATCTTATGATTTTAAACCTAAGATTAGAAAAAAAGAAAAACTCACTTCAAAGTTCACATTAATGAGTTAACCCAGGGTAGAAATGCATTCCTTTGGCATAAACCAATTTTAAATTTCTGTTTGGCTGTTGTATTTATATTATTCCACCTCAACTTCTAGTGTTATTTTAAACTATTTAACTATCCTGTAGTTTGGAACATCAATTTGAGATTGAATCCTCATTCTAGGTTGGAGGAAAGAACTGAATGAGAAAGGTGGATTTTTTTTTCCTACTTGTCAGGAGCCTTACTGTGAAGTAGATTGAATTTCATAAATTAATTAATGATTGGTCAACTTCACCTAGAACTACTTTGAGGCCAGTTACATAGGTTTGGAAAGAGGCATACTTTCTATAGCTTAAAAATTACATTGAACATGACTGCTAGAAATCTAAAATTTATCATAAGAGTAATTTGCCTCTGTGTCTGAAAATTGGTTTCTGAGTTAGAAGTCCTGTACAGAGGAAGACTCTAGATTAATCTTTAATTTCTTAAAGAAGATAAATCTATTAGTTTACATTTCCCTGCTATAACTCCTTAAAAAATTTTAAGTTGTTATTTTAGGAAAAATGGATAGTCTGCTGTAAGTAACTATTTCTGCACCCTTGAGCATCTGAATATATGTTTAGAAATTATTTGCTTCTCTTTTTCTTCCCAAATCAAATAGCTAGAAGTTAGTTAAAAGCTGTTGTAAGTTGAAAGTCAACCTCAATTGGATATAAGGGTTTTTGGACTTACCTAAGTAAGGAAATTGTGATTGATAAAAATAATTAAAAATGTTTTTAAGGAAATGCATCTATTGTGTCAAATCAGACACATTGTAAATAGTTCTTCAAAAAGTAAGATTTATAAGTGGGTTTTGTAAATCCTTCCATGCTAGGGCCTTTTAACATCTGTTTTCTGATACCACATTTGAAGTGATATGTTAGCTTTTGGTTTGTCAACCAATGTTTGAACTTTTTCCATGTTCATATATGGTTTCTATCTTACAAAGAAATGGGACATGGTACCTGCATTGAGATAAAAGGTAACAATAAAAAGAATCTTGTAAGTGCTAATTACCGTTACAGTGTATACTAAATAAGGAGACCTACCACAGACTGAGAACGACTGACCTCCTCTCAGGAGGGGATGTTTTTAACATATGTTTCAAAGGTTTTGTAACCAGTGAGACAGGCCCTGTAATGCCTCATTGAATAACATTGTAACGATGCCTATTGAGAAGAGGTGGAAAAATTAAAAATAGTTTGTTAAAATAATTTGGATCAGAAGTATGTTATTTTAACCTTGATTTATTAATTAAAAAATAAAGTCATATTGGTCTGTAGTCACTGGGTTGTATTTGCCATCTCTCTGCTGCTGCTTATGTTTCCATGGCATTTTATTTTATTTTAAGTAAAATGTGGGCAGTTTTTTGGTTTATGTTAGGAATTAGATTCCCCCTGAAAGACAGTCCATGTTTCTTCAAAAGATTTTTTCCCCCTTTAAACCACACTGCTGGGCACACAAATAATGCTTGAGAAACATTTGTTTATAAGTTGATTTGTTATTTTACAGCAATTTCAGAAGTATTTGGAGTGGGAAAAGAGACCTGATTTTAAACCACTTTTAGAGCAGCATTGGAGCTTGGCTGTTTCTGATGAACAGAATTCACTTCTCAGAGAAAATTCAAATTTAAAGAAGTAGAAAATGCTATAGATTGGAAGAACTTCTTTGATTTATCTTGGAGCCATTAACAAAATTTACATTGCTCTGTCTACTCATTTGTAAAATATGTATGTTTGTTGAATTCTGTATCTCACAAGTATTATGTACCTTCTATTTGCCAGATACTATTCTAGATGTTGGTGCTATGAGTGTGAATGAAACAGATAAAAATTATTTTTCTAATGCCACTAGATAAAGAAATAAAATATGTAGATTATTGGATTGTTATAACTGTTATGGATAAAAATAAAACAAGAGGATGGGAAGTAAGGAAGATGGACATTTGGAAATATTTAAGCAGGGAAAGAATTTTAGAGGATTCCAGGCCAAAGGCACATTAAGTGCAAATGTCCTGAGGCATGAGCAAGTCTGGCCACGTTTCAGGAATAGCAGGCCAGTGTGGCTGGAGCCAAGTGAAGAGGGTGTGAATAGTAGGAAAGGTCAGATAATGTAGGGCCTCTAGGCTAAGATTTGAGGAGATGAAGGGAAGTGCACATACCTTTTGAATAGATTCACTGGTTAAAAGCCAGTAACAGTTTTCTCACTGATACTTTAATATTTAATAAAGCAGGAAAGTGAGCATTTTTTTCTCCTTGGGACTTCAAGCTATTTTCATTTCAAATGGAAAAAAAAATACAACCTATGAACAGTTTTTTTCTCATTTTTTATGTGCTGTCCTGAGTTCTGTACTGTTTTCAAGTAGATGGAATTAATTACTTCCTTCAAGGAAACTAAAGACTAGTTTCAGGAAAAATTAGAATTTATCCATGTTCTCAGATGGCTACTTCCTGTGTTGTTTCAGCTGAGGGAGTTGGGCAGCAAGTGCTTTGGGATGCAGGGCAGGAAGAGCATGGCAGACTGGAGTGCTCAGAGAACTTTCAGGGGAGTATTTGAGTGTTCTTTCTTCCCCCCAGATAGGGGACAAGGTGCAGAGGTGTGCTGTGATGGTGAGTTCTCCCGTGTGAATGGCTGGAGCAGGCATTCTTTAAATCAGAATAAGTGGGAAGTAAAGTTGAAAAAGTAGGTTGAGGCCATTTATTAATTCAACAAATACTGTGCGAATTCCCTTTACTTCTGCCAGAGTGTAAAAAGAAAACAAAAAACAAAGAAACAAACAATTTCCTTCAAAGTGGAGGAGGGAAAAAAACCCACAAAAAACAAACAAACAAACAATGTTGTGTATACCTTGTGCCAGATGCTGGCATTGGTGCTTGTGATACGTTAGTGAGCAAAAGAGACAAAGATCGCTGCCCTCATGGAACTTTCATAATAAGTAAGTTATATAGTTATTGTATGAGGTGGTAAGCATTATGGAAAACACAAAAGTAGACCAGGGCTGGGGGGTCAGAAATGCAGGGGTGGGGTGGAGTTGCTGGTTTTTAAAAAGGAGACTGTCAGGAGAGGCTTCTGGGAGGAAGTGGTATTTGAGCAAAAACATAAAGGTGGTAAGGGAGTTAGCAGGAGGGAGGGGCATAGTTGGAACAGCCAGTGCAAAGGACCTTAGTCAGGAGCTTGTCCCAGCATGTGTAAGGACCATCACTGAGGTGGGTGTGGCTGGAGCAGACTGAGCATGGATGAGAATGTGGGCTGTGAGGCCAGAGAGTCGATCAAGGGCCTGTAGGCCATTTTAAGAACTTCGGTTTTTCATCTTAGTGAAAAAGGGTGCTGTTGGAAGACTTTGCATGAGGAGTGATCCAATCTGCCTTTTATTTAAGTTTTAAAAGGTTAACTCTGGCCACGTACAGTGGCTCATGCCTCTAATCCAATACTTTGAGAGGCCAAGGCCGGAAGATTGCTTGAGGTCAGAAGTTCCAGACCAACCTGGGCAACATAGCGAGACCCCTGTCTCTATAAAAAATAAATTAAAACAATTAGGTGGGCATGGTGGTGTGTGCCTGTAGTCCCAGCTACTTGGGAGGCTGAGGTGGGAGGATCACTTGAGCCCAGGAGTTGGAGGCTGCAGTGAGCTATGATCACACCACCACACTCTAGCCTGGGTGACAGAGCGAGACCCTTCCCAAAAGAACGATAGGCATGGACTGTGCAGCCTCTTGCTCATTAAAGTTGACATGTAAATCTTTCATAGTAAATTTAGACAGTTACAAAGGATTTAATTTATTTTCATACATGTATATTTTTGTTAAAACTTAAAACTATAATTTTTTCTCATACAATTCATAGGAAATGTTCATCACATAATCAAACTGGCAAAGCCAGTCCTCACTGTGAAGCCAAATAGGCAAAATCATCCTTAATTTCTATCAGAAAAAGCTCAGTGCCATTTTTCTGTTCAAATAATTGTGTTAATGTAAGACCTTTACTCTTGTCTCACTTCTGAATTCACATTTTTAGATGGATAGATAGGTGAGGCTTGGAGCTATGCCAGAAGTTTGTTACCTGATTGAACTAAAGTACAACCCGAGTTAGTTATCATCCCTTTGCTTGGTGTCCCAGAGGTTATTTTATGCCCTAGGGAAGTGTGCAATTGTAAGATTCAGGAAGTAAAGTGGGAGAAGTGAAGTTGTAAGGGGGGATGGGAAGGAGAGCTAGCAGACCACAACAATTCTCAGACAGGTCAGCTTTAGGAGAGAGAGAGAGTACAGCAGAAGCAGAGAGTCTGTAAACAGAGTCTCCTTAAACTATCCTAACCTCTGGAAGGTTGTCTTGTTACCTCCAGGGCTCCTGTGTTTTAGTTTGAAGAAGAGAACTGCTCTAGCCTGTTTTATACTGCATTTGTGTTTGGCTGGCTAAGTGAGAATGTTAAAATATCCCTTAATTGTACCCCTTAGGATATTATAACTTTTTTTTTAGTAGCTTTCAGGAAAGGTGGAAGATCATGAAAACCATGCTTAAGAAGAACTAGGTGGTCTGTACCAGGACAGGCAGGGAAAGTCATGGGTGGTTAAGGGACAGACCATGCATCGATATTCTGCAGTGTTTCAGCATGTGATATCTATCAGTGATTTGTCAGTAGCAATGACTGTAGGTCCAGTCTCTGTTGTTTCATTTTCTTAAAGACTTTATGATCCCTCCAGTCTTGAGTGTTGTATCATTTATGGCACTTAGGAGCTAAGCTAAAATAGATTCTTTTGATTTTTTTTAAATGACAAATCCCAAATGCTTAAATTTAATAATTTAAGCTATATCATCCAGAAGATCTACTTGATAAGAGGATATACATATTTCATAAACTGGAATGCTTAAAAAATAGTAGTTATGAAATGGTAGAAAGATAGTATTTATGATCAATAGTTATGAGAAGTAGACGTTTTACTAATACAAGGATTTTGGTCAGCATGTGTTATGTTCCTGAAAAATCTCAAAATAATGGAGTTTATGGGAAAATAGTATTGGGGCAGACCACTCAAAATCTATGCAACTTGTAACAAAAACAATAATTGGCATCTTGGGGGATAACTTGGATAGCCCAGACAGGCGGTTCAGCTTCGCTAGAAGATGCTAAAGGGGACATTAAAAATGCATGGCCGAAGTTGAATGGAAATGTCAGCAGTGGGTGCTGATGTAATGCAGATAGTGTGGGCTGCCATCGAGGCAGTGCAGGGGGGCAGTGCCACCTGGCACTAGCTGAAAGCTGTGCTACCCTGGAGGTGTGCCTCTCTGGAGAAGGAGCCTGGGTGCAGGTGTGGATTTCTAATTTTCTTAAAATAGAATTAAAAGGACTTCTGCCTGTACAGCAGCTGAGCTGAGAGATGTTTCCTGATGAAGGTTATACGGTTAATCTTTGAACAGTGTGAGGGTTAGGGATGCCGCCCCCCCCCACCAGCAGTCGGAATCCATGTATAACTTTTTCTTTTTTTCCCACCCCCCCCATGTATAACTTTTGACTCCCTAGAAACTTAACTACTGGTAGCCTGCTGTTGACTGGAAACTTTACCAATAACATAAACAGTTGATTTATACATATTTGGTATATTATATGTATTATATGCTGTATTTTTACAATAGAGTAAGCTGGAGAAAAGAAAATGTTGTTAAGAGAATCATAAGGAGGAGGAAGAGGGAGGGAGGAGTTGGTCTTGCAGTCTCAGGGGTGGAAGATAATCCCTGGGTAAGTGGACCTGCACAGTTCAAACTCATATCATTCATGGGTCAACTGTAATTATTTTCCCACTAATCTGGCTCCCCTTATTGATGAAAAATCCCATATGAAACCATACTCCTATGCTGTACCAGTCATATGTGAACTATCTGATGTTTCAGAAACATGTATTGTACCAGAACAGATTCTATTTCAGAGCAACCTAGGAATTTTTTCCCCCTTGACATTGGGATTCAAATCTTCATGAAGATAATAGAAGCTAATCAATAAAGGTGTATATCCATTCATAACCTTGGTGTCTCTGGAATTAGAGCTCCAAACCATTTCCAGGATTTCATTTCAGAGAGAAAAATTTTCAGTTCATGATCATTGCTTGTTTCAGCAGCATGCTTTGTTGTTTGTTTTGTTTTTAAAGAGGTTTGTCATCAAGTTGTAGTTTCTAAAAACAATTTCTATACTTAGGTTTGTATAATCAACATACTACAGAAAGTGCAGGGAAGGGGTTGCTAAACAGTAACTTCCGATGCTGATATAATGTCCTTTAATATGATCCAAGAATATCAGATTGGTTAATATACAAAGGACTGTAACAGTATTAATATCTTCTCCTTCAATTTAAGGCAATTAGAAAAGTAACAAAAGATAGTTGATATATTTGGGAAAAATAAACTTTCTTAACATTTCTGTTGGTGATAATCTGCAGTTTTTTGAGGTCAAGGGAAAAAACTGCTGTAATAAGGAAGATTTCCTGTCTGGAGCTTCATCAGGCAGCTGGCAACTGCTTTCACTTAGGGCTTTGATTGCTTTTCAGTGAACAGCCTATGATAATACTTTGTCAAATGCTTTGTTTTCTTTTTTCATTAAGATGGTTTCTTAAAATAGATTTATCAAAACCTTTGAGTATTTGTAAGGATAAATAGCATTTTACAATTAATTTTACAAAAGGAATTTGACTAATATAAGATTGGAGTGCTTTAAATGTCATTTTAGCTTTGCTTTTTGAAGTGACCAGTGCAACCAGAGACTTAAAGCACTGAAATTATTTAGACTAGTGAAGAGGTGTAAGTCATACCCACTGGAACAAAGGTCCCTGACCTTTTCCCAATGAGAAACTACTTTTGATTTTTTCCAAAGTCTTGTGACCAGATTACTAAGGTGGGTGATGATAGTTCAGAGTTACTGGTTCTGACAGGAAATGTCCAGTTGCTATGGTCTTGTTTGTGATGTAGTGTACTTGTCTTTAAAGCATTTCCTCTCTTTGTTACAGGACTTTTTTTTTTTTTTTTTTTAAGTTGCTGGGGTAAGGGTTGGGAATGGCTTTTTATGGGCAAAAAAAATCTTTTTTTTTTTTTCCTATCTATCTGGAAACTTAGTTCATGATTAGTTAGGGAATCCCTCTTAAAGTAACAGAAAACAACATCCAGATACTGTATATTGTTTCACATCTATTTGCTTTTATATCCATTGAACCCATAAAATATTTATGTTATGTCCAGGTTATAAATAACCTCTGATTGTTCATTCAGCCCTTGAACAAACATTTATCTTCAGTGCCTGCACATATCCTGGCACCTTATCTGCTCAGTTCTGAAATGATTTATGAAGCTCCTGCTTTACCAAACAATGCACTGTGGCTGGAAGCAAAGGCTCAGCAGAGATGCTTTTGCTATCAAACATTTAAAATTCGGTGTGAGAAATAGGTCATAAATACAAAACAGAACAGCCCATTTTTTAGTTTTTGAGGGTTTTTTTTGGTTATATTCTAGATTGATTAATAACAAATTAATAGCAGAGTAACCTTGGGCAATTCCTAAACGTAGGTCTGAGTCATGATGGTAAATACTCAAACTCTCAAAGAACTGTTTTAATAAGGATTGTATTGCCTTCTGTTGCGGAATAGGTTTGATTCCAGATTCTCACATCAACCTTGAAAGATAGGTGATATGGGCCAGGTGAGGTGGCCTGCCTGTAATTCTAGCATTCTGGGAGGCTGAGGCAGGAGGATTGCTTGAGCTCAGGAGTACAAGACCAGCCTGAGCAAGAGTGAGACCCCATCTCTACTGAAAATAGAAAAATTAGCTGGGTGCAGTGCCACGTGCCTGTAGTCCCAGCTACTCGGGAAGCTGAGGCAGGAGGATCGCTTGAGCCCAGGAGTCTGAGGTTGCTGTGAGCTATGATGATACCACTGGACTCTAGCCCAGGTGACAGAGTGAGACTCTGTCTCAAAAAAAAAAAAAAGTAGATGATGTGTGTCCACATTTTATAGATAAGGGGACTGGTGTTCAAAGAGTTTTTGGTACAAACAGGATGGTAGAGTTATGACTCAAAACAAGGTCTCCTCCAGCACCATGCTGCTTCTAGTACCTGTTTCTTGTACTTCACAGTGTATCAACGATACTTTAAACTTAAAGAGGTTCATTACAGAGTGAGATGGATTGAGAAATCTATTGTGTCAGATAGAAAATTATAGCTGGTATACTCTAAATGGTATATGTTTTGCTTTGTGAGAGCGCTTCTACAGGAATGAAGGTCACACATTCCCCAACCTCTCAAATGTCACAGTAAAACCAATGCCCAAGAGTGTCAATAGAAACTAACACTTTAAATGATGCCAAGTGTAATTCCAGGGAATATTCAACTCAGTACGTTGGAGCTGTTTCTACTTTGTGGCTGAAATTGCTTAAATTGAATTTGTAGAAGTTACTTATTAAAAAGTGCTTTTTTGCATTTTTTGCAAGGTGGTTGTTAGACGTTCCTCACTGTCCCCTTGTCTCTTTGTTCACCTAGTGTGAGCATCACTGTAGAGTTAAGTCAATTTTTAAGTATTCTTTTATGGTTGAGAGCTTGAGGATAATTTTTTGGAATAATTTTGAAATTTAATTTATAGAAAACTTCCTTTTGTAGGCTTATTTAGTATGATTCTGGAAATAATTCAGAGAAATGGGATCAGAAAATATAGAAATATTTTTGTGGGGGACACAGGATAAAAGTTAAATTCCATGGGTAAAGGGTTGGGTTAAGGGTTCTTGTTTTGTTTTTTTTTAGCAGCTTATAGAGTAAAGTGGCATTTGCATCTAGGTTCAAGTAACTTTCAATAATTTTCTAATTATCTTTACTGGAATTGAGAGTTGTTTATTCTATTTGTGAAAGCTAAGACTTTGTTTATTTCCTAGTAACAAGTTAGGTCCAATTATGCCTAGACTAAATTTTGTGGACAGAAGGATCCTTCACACAAAACAGTTTTTTAGTCTAGTACTGTATGCAGTTCCATTTTTCCATTACAGTTCTTATTTATTAGGAAAATCATTTAGGCATACAAAAAACCCCATAAAGAGAACTGTAATGAATATGCATGTACTATCAACCAGCTGAAGAAAAACATGACTAATATATTTAAAGCCCCCTTTACACCCATTCTTAGTCGCTTCTCCCTTTTCCCTCTACCCATTGCACCCAACCAAGTAACCACTATCCTGAATTTACCATTTATTCCTTATTACTTTTATTCTATGTGTATGCATCACAACTTAATGCCATATTCAGTTTTGAACTCTAGTGTCTTGTATTTTAACCAGGCAAAAAACTTTTTCAAGTTTTGGTAAAGTTCTTGTTTCACTTAGAAAAAAAAATCGTGATTTTATAGGCATGTAAAAAATTTAAAAGCTTGACAATTTAATCTTCACAAATTGAGCTTCTGTTTCAGATTCTTGTCCTACAGTGAAGTAATCTCTATTAAGCTAATTATAAATGCTCCTTAACTGATATATTCTTCATAATAAATTGAAGATTATAGTGCCATAAACAGTATGTAAAATAATTATTCAAATGGCTGTTTTATAGTAATCATTTCTTACTTGAGTTGAACTTGAGCCAATGGCCTGAAGGTTATTACTATATCATTTTCATTTGCTTGGTGTATATATTTATAAGACTTACATAAAAGCTGTAATAAACAACTTTATAAAACCCAAAAAGTTCTTAAATATGATATTGCCTAGAAACTGATTTTGTCTTTCTTTTTTGTAGTCGTGATCAAGTTTGTCAGCTACAATGTGTGGAATATGTAGAAAGCACAATAGTGAATCTAGGGTCAAATGAACATTTCTTGAGAAATTTCTTTATTCATCAAATAGTTATTGAACATGTGTTATTTTAGATGCTGGAGATACAAAAATAATAAGACATTGTTCCTGGTTAAAGGAGTTGGTAATTTGGGTGAGATATAAATACATCTACAAATAGGTAATGTCAGGTGCTAAGTGCTGTATTATATGAATAGAGAGCTTTATGAGCATCAGGGAGCAATTAGTTCTGCCGGGAGGTTGGGGTAAATGCGAAAAATATGACTGCTAGGGGAGGCCTAAATATAAGAGGAGATAACTAAGTGAGCCCTAAGAATTATTAGGTTTTACTAGGGGGAACAGGACTTTTCATATGTAGGAAGGTATTATAGTATAGTGATTAAGAACACAGATATTTAGAGTTTGACTGATTTGGTTTGGAACTGGCTCCATTGCTTACTCTGTTGTTGAACTTGATGAAATGCTTAGCACAGTATCAGGCACATGCTAGACATTCACAAACGAAGGCTGGTGCTACTACTATTATTCTTAATAGTATTATTATTAAACAATAAACAAAGCCACAGCAGTATAAAGAAATATATAATGTTCTTTTCTGAGACTCATGTAACATGGCTGAGAGTAGGGGGTGTGTATATTGGGGGAAGGTCTGTAGTGTTGGGAAGTACAGTGGAAAAGTAGCATGGTAATTGTGGTCCCCACCTGAATCTCCTTTACTAGCTGATGTACCTGTCCCCCAGTCGCTGTGAGTGTTGTCTGCTAATGCTTTATACCCGCCCCTTCTCCAGTGTATTGCCCTCTGCCAAGCAGCTGTCTTGCTCAGGTGGATTTTCCTTACCCCATCCTGCAGCCAGTGATTGACAGATAAGGGGATACAAAAGTTCAGGCCCCCTGTCTTAAGACAACACTAACTTAGTGGTACAGTTCATGCTCCAGAGTGCCCTGTGGGAGCTGAGACCCTGTCCCTGCTTAGCTTATTTCCCCTGCTCTATTCTACTCTACTTACTACCCTTCTGATACAACTCCCTCAAGAAATAACTTGTACAAGAATCCCTGTCCCAATCCCTCAATCCCTTTCTGTTTCTGTGGACTCTGACCCAAGGCAGGTACTTAGGGCTAGACTGGAAAGGTCCTTCAATGCTTGCCTTAGAGTCTAAATGTTATCCTATAGGCACTGGGGAGCCTAATGCATTTTCAAAGGATCGCTGTACTAAAGAGGGGAATGGGAAATGGCAAGAGGCCTAAAATGGGGGCTTTTACATGGTCTAAGTAAGGAATGATAAATGCCTCAATCAATTATCATTGATTAGGGTAGGGAAGGTGAGATTTAAGAGTTATTTGTAGGTGTTAGGGAAGAATTGAGAAGTCTTTTTTTTTTTTCTTTTTTTAATTTTTTTTTTCTTTTTTTTTAAGGAGACGGGGTCTCACTCTTGCTCAGGCTGGTCTCGAACTCCTGAGTTCAAGTGATCCTCCTGCCTCGGCCTCCCAGAGTGCTAGGATTACAGGCGTGAGCCACCGCGCCCGGCCGAGAAGTCTTAATTTGAATGTGAGGAGAAGGAATCAAAGAAACTTCTAGACTAGATGATTAGGCAAATAGTTACATCAGTTGAAAAACTAGGACACATAGGAAGAGAGTTTCTGGAGAAGGTTAATGAGTTCAGTTTTGGTTACGTTGAATTTAAGGTACCTTGTGGAATGTCATATTTGAAAATGTTCAGTAAGTAGTAGGAAGTATCTACAATATGGAAGGTGGGATCAGGTCAACAACCTTAAGGTACAGGTTGAGCATTCCTAATCTAAAAATCTGAAATCCAAAATGCTCCATGATCTGAAAAAAAAATTTTTTTTTGAGACAGGTTCTTGCTCTGTTGCTCGGGATAGAGTGCAGTGGCATCATCGTAGCTCACTGTAACCTCAAACTCCTAGGCTCAAGTGATCCTCCTGCCCCAACCTCCTGAGTAGCTGGGACTACAGGTGCGCACCACCGTGCCTGGCTAATTTTTCTATTTTTAGTAGAGATGGGGTCTCGCTCTTGCTCAGGCTGGTCTCGAACTCCTGAGCTCAGATGATCCTCCCACCTTGGCCTCCCAAAGTGCTAGGATTACAGATGTAAGCCACTGTGCCCAGCCTGGAAACTTTTTGAGCAATGACATAACACTCAAAGGAAATGCTTATTGGAGCATTTTGGATTTCAGATTAGGGATGCTGAACTGGTAAGTATAATGCAAATATTCCAAAATTCAAAATAATCTGAAATTTGAAACACTTCTGGTCCCAAGCATTTCAGATAAGGGTTACTCAACCTGTAATTGTTTAAGTTATGAGACAGTGTAGGGCCCAAGACAAAAATATTGAGAACTCCATTTTATCATTTAGAATGCTTTCAGCTGCAGGTAATGAAGAAAATCTAACAAACTGGTTTAAGAGTAAAGGGGATTTATTGGCTTGTATGTGAAAATCCAGTGGTAGGGTGGGCTTCAGGGTGGTTTGATCAGGATTCGGGCTCCATTTTTCTATGATTATTTTTGTCCTTCCACCTTTATGCATCTGCTTTGTTTTGAGTCTTGCTTTCCTTTTGAGGAAAGTGACTGCAGTGATTGCAGTATTCTATCGGCAAACTGCATATTCTAGAAGGAGAGAGAGCATCTGTGTTACTGAATTCCTGGAGGAAGTCCTAAGTGTTGAGCTGGTTGATCAGTTTTGAGGGAGGGCATTGTTACCAAGAGAAGGGGATACCTTAATTGGTTTAGACCAGTCATGGCTTATCCCTGGAGATAGGATAGGGTTAGGCCGACCAAAAGAGCATGGCTGCTATACTAGGAGGGGTGGGTGGAGTGGGTCTGTGGAAGACAAGCACAGAGTTCACTCTACTCATCTTGCACATAAGGGAAAGACAGGGAAATGGTAAGAGAGATGGAAAGCCCTAGAGAAGTACCTCAGCCCAGAGTAGAAAGGGTTTTGAAGAGGAAGGACAAAAACACTGTCAATTCAAATAGCCCTTTGATTTGATAGGGTCACCAATGACCTTTGAGCAATGTCTACAGTCTGGGGGAGTAGAAGTCACGTGATTGTGTTGATGATGAACAAATATAGGCAATGACATGGAAGCAGCAAGTGTATCCTTTTTTTTTCTTTTAAAGAATTTAGGTGGTAAATAGAAGGTGGTAGTTTAAGGAAGAACTGGATTAAGGGAGGTTAAAAAGTAAATTTTACGAAACAATTATGGGAGTCTTTTTGTTGCCATTTGCTAGATGAGAGGAATGAATTTAGGTTTTGAGTCAGACAGGCTTGGTTTGACCTCTGGCTCTAAAGACAGCTTCCTGTATGGCCCTGGACAAGTCAGTTAGTGTTTTCTCAGGCTCTGATAGTAATAAACATAATAAACATTTCATAGGAAAGCTGTAAGTGTTAAGTAAGATAATGTTATGTGAAAGAGATTTTTCACCTAACCAGTTATACAAATATTATTTGATAATAAGCACATTGTTTATTTAAACCCCATCTTACAAAAGAATGTAAGTTATTATAGAAATACTAGTATGCAGAGCTCAAAGGTGTGAGAGAGAGGGGAGGGGAGAGGGAAAGAAGAACGGGAGGATGTGAATGTGTGAATTCATAAAACATGGCCCCAGTTCAGAAGCAGTTATTCCTTTTAGCAGGGCTGTGTGACTCTGAAAAACTGAAAGCCCTTAGATTTGACATAATTTTTCTTAGCAGTAATTTGTGTGGCCCTAGAGGGAGGCCTCTTGTTTCAGTTTCATTTGCTTTTGTAATGAGAAGAAAGGAACACAGTACAGACTGGTTATTGTTTGACTTTTATTTGAAGTTGTTGCAAATAGTGGTGATAGTAGTGATAATGTTTAATAGTGATAATAATGTGTGATAGTAGCAAGTGGCTGTCATTTTATATATCACTCAGGTAGTATATGATTGATTTTAGCTTTGATTCTAAAGTCAATACTTTTAGCTACGTACTAGTCTCACTCATTCTAAAATTCTTGGATCATACATTCTTATTACTTAAGTTGGTAGACTTTTTACAGTCACTAAATACAATTTCATTCCTATACATTTGTTTCTTAGGTTGAACAGTGTCACTTTCTGTGCTTAATTTTAAGCAGTCTGATATTTTCAACTGTATCGGGAGAATAACAGTACCTACCTTGTACAGTCATGGTAAAGATAAATGAGCTAAAAACAAAAAAACAAAAACAAAAACCAACTTAAAATGGTACCAGGCATGGCTGTTAGTGGCTAGCATTATGATTCTTGTTATTATTAGTTCTTTATAAATACTTGATGTATATGAGAAAGCACTAAGTGAATGGTTACTTCAACATAAAACAGGTGTTGAAAAAATTTTGGGACTGATTTGAATAAATTAGGAAAAATAATAGGTTTCCTTAACTATAACTCAGATTCCATGCTGGTTTCCATCATGGGGATGGCACTGTACACAGGATATGTCTTCATGCCCCAGCACATCATGGCGATATTGCACTACTTTGAAATTGTACAGTGATGAAGATGCGACCAGGATCGAGAGGTTCCTTGGGGAAAACCCACCCTGTGAAGTTGGAATGAGACTTCATCAGATGTCATAAGAAACTCTTCTAGATGTCAACATAACCAACCTTATAAAGACTAAAATTCATGAGTAGAACAGGAAAATCATCCTGACTCATGTGTTGTGTTCTTTATTTTTAATTTTAAAAGAGGCTCTTGTATAGTAGTTTTTGTCTATTTTAACATTGTAGTCATTTGTATTTTGATATCAGTATTTTCTTAACCTTTGTGACTGTTTCAATATGACCCCGTGAAAGCTTTTCTTAATGTAACTTTGAGTACATTTTAATTGCCTTCTATTTTTAAAACCCAAAGTCATTAGTTGGGCTTTACTGTTCTTGCTATTGTATGGCATATACATCTGCCTGGATATATTTCTACTCTTGACCAAAGTTTTGTAAGAAACAATACAAGATTTGGGGCAGGGGGATGGGGAGGGAGAATATTTTATTGAGACCTACTTACAAAAGACTTATCTGTAAGCTTGAACTCAGGAGTTCAGTTTTAGCTATCTAGACTCTTAACAGCTTTTGCTTTAAAACTATTAAAGCATTTCTTAACAATGAAAAAGAAAGGACCTTGCTAAAGTTAAAATAAGGAACATTTCACCTTTTAAATATTTAATTCTTATGTGGACTTATTTCCAGAAAACTTTGGTGGTGATTCTTGTGACAAAAGGTAGCATTATTATGTAATGCTTATATACCATAGAGTTTTAATAGAAGGTTAATCAGTTTTCTCGAGGGCCATTATTAACAGTGTATTTCCTTAAATTTAGTTTCGTGATTGTAATGGATGCTGCAAATGTATTTGCGCATTGCAATAAGTTATGATGAGATGAATTGTTACTAAGTTATAGCAAAAAGAAGTGTAAACGTGGTTAAAATCCTTTCACTCTTTGTATTTTTTTTAAGATTTTTATTCCGTAAATGTAAAATGACTACCTAATTTTTTGATGTAAACTCATTAAATTCAAAGAGAAAAAAATCAGCTGATATAGCAGTATATCTTTCCTTGATGGTTAAATATTGATCTAGTATTTATATTTCTGAATTGATTGCTGTGAAGGACCAGATAAAGTAGGAAGTATATCTGAACATGTCTCTTAACATAAAGGTATTGCTAATTAAAAAAAAAAAATTAGGCATTACATATTTTAACATGTCTTCCAGCACCAGTTTTGCTAATTTTTAAACATTTAGGTATTTTTGGCCCATATTAAGGATGAGGCTTTTAAAGTATTTTCTAGTCCAGAGGTCCCAAGTAATATATAAAACTTTAATATTTTTAAAGAGTCAGTTTACATCATCAAAATTAGATAGGAGTGGGGTGGATAATACGTAATTACTTAGTTTTGAAGCAGTTAAAAAATTGGGTGTGGTTATGCCTGAGCTGTATTTGCATTATCTGAAGCAAAATAATGAATACGAGTGTTTTACATAGGATTTTTTCCATTAATGCCCAGATTTGGCTTTCCTCCATTTTCCCCCATAGAGAGTCACTGACGTGTGGATGTCTAATGCCTCTCTGGTGAGTTGAAGACAGGAAAGGTTAAGAATCACCGGTTTGGGTGGGTGTCCAGGTTACCTATCCTGGCCCTCTACTTAGAAATCATTCATTTGTCCTCACTCTTTGCTGAAATCCATTAAACTGCTGTTGTGTAGCTGATGATTGTTATGAACACTGGCCTGTGAGACGCACAGAAGATAAGTTTAGCCTTATAGGAAGTCTTTTTTTTTTCTCCATTGTTTTTATATTACAGGAAATCTTGAGGAGAGTCAGAAAGAGAAATAGGAGCACATCGATTGAGAGATGATCAGGAAAGTATATTCTTACCAGCCGATGCAAGTGTCTGGTCTATATGTTAGTAAATAACAAATGGGGAGATCATTTTCACTTTGTTTAAAATAAGGTATGTATTAGACAATTCTCCATGGAGTACTTGTGTTTCTGTATATCTTGCAAGCAGATGCACTGACTGCCTTAATTCTAGAATATTTTTCAAGGATGTTTGTATGATAGAGAAGATAGTGTCTCCCCCCAGAACAAAGGGAAGATTTGCTCAGAGCCTTAGAAAACAGAAAGTGTCTCCTTCTGGAGTAAAGGGCATTATAAAAGATTTAAGTTCCCTGTGCTTAGGATTCCTCTCCTGTAATGCAACCCTCTGTATATACAGATATGCATTGCATATATACAGCAATGCATATGCATTGCTCTGTGGGAATTGGGTCTTGGGAACTACAATAAGAAAATGTTGATACTTTGGCTGTTGCTGTGAGTAATAAAATCCTTTGCCTCTGACCCCAGAATCTCATGTTTTCTGCCAGCATCTACAAAATGGGTCAGGTTAACTAGTTAGCTTGCAAGTACAGTAAAATTTCAGACCCTTCACAGTTTTTCATAATTTTGGTGATGAGGATGGTGAAGACAGACATAGTCTTCTGGAAGAGGAAGGATAATGGCCTCACAAGCCAGATTTGAAGATGAGACAACTCCCTACGATCCAGTAGTAAATGTTTTTGTCCAAATATTGGGTGTGTTAGGGGAATAAGATCCCCCAATATCCTAGTTGTTAATAATAATTAGGAGCTGTGCAATGAGAAGTAGGATGGAAATAAGCTGCCTAAATGGTCCCTTGGTTGTTACTGTCCTCTGGGCAGGTGGAAGAAGGGATCTTATGACAATGGGACAATAGGCTCCACAGCCCTTGACTAAGGGTAGTGTGGCTGTGGCTGCTGAGCCAAAGAATCCCCAAAGCTGAAATAAATAGTGTCATCAGTGAGGAACATGCTATTCAACACAGACCTTTGGGTGGTCCGAGAACCTTGGATGCTCATTTGAGTGAGCCACAAGTGAGTGGCCACTTGAAACTGAAATTGAATGCAAAGCCTCAGTTTCCTCAAAGAGAGCTGCTTTCTCCTTCCATGCCCCTGATCGCTCCCTCCACTCTTACCCTGACCTCAGCCTCATTAAGGAGAAAGATGGTTAAAAGTGATGGGACCCAGTATGCACCTGCTTGAGTGTGCTGGAAAACTGTGCAGAAGGGAGGGATTCAAACCTCTCTGGCTCTGTTGAATATAGCCACCCAAGGCACTATCCTGTCCGGTCCCTTGGAAGGAGAGGGTGCCAGAATTCAACTGACAGGGTTTGGGCAGTTTTGCAGGGGAGAAAGGAAGTTAATGTGACCCTGTTGTGTGGGGCCTTTTGGGCCTATTTAGTGTACTATCGTTGCAGCTTCTACTGATAAATGTATAATTGGTGTTGATTAGAGTCTGACTAAAAGATGTATCCTCCAACTGGAGGGGCTTCTTGGAGATTTGACTCCTTGTCCCCTAGATATGGCTATCACGTACCCCTCTTTTGATAAGCAGCTATTGGTTTGCTACTTGGCTGCTCTCCAAACTGACCCACGGAGGCCTTGTGACTCTCTGGCATGATAGTCCCATTTTTGAGTGGGTCAACTGGACTCAAAGACAAACAAGGTGGGGGAGGCCATACATACTTCATTGTGAAATGGAAACGTCATATTCAAGAATGCAGCTGACCTGGCTCCAGCAGTATCTCAGCTTTACATTACAAGTGGCTGTTATCTCTCTGGGGATACTTCATTGCCTATTCTGCTGACTGAAGCAAAACTGCTGGTTCAGTGGGGACCTCAATTTACAGTTTACCCTAAATGCCTGGGCCTGGTCCCTGGATGGTTTGGCTAAGCTTAAAACTGATAGTGTCCACTGAGCTGCTGCCGCTGTTCAGCCTTGGTTCCAGCTCTGCAGGACCAAGCATGGCCGTGGTTGCTCCTTTCGCTGTGCAGAACTCAAGGCTCTTCTCACAGTCCTGGCCGATATTCCCTTTGATAAAGTTTCTTATATTTTTACCAACTTCTGGGCTGTAGCCAATGGCCTAAGAGTTTGGAAACTATAGATGGGTAGGTTAAAGACACTCCTCTTTAAGGCCACAGAATGTGATAACAAATCACAACTGCTGATTGAACTGTCTGTGTCACACTCACGTAGATGCCCACAGTGAGGGCCAGTTCTCTGGTATCAGGCTACTGATCAAGACTGCACCGCCCAGACTGCCACCATTACTGCCTGAATCCGTCATCGTGCTGGACATGGCAAGCCATCCAGCATCACAGGCTTGGCACAAAGTAAAGGACTCTGTTTCTGATGCAGAGGCTATCTGCAAGCCAGACTTGTGAAAAGTGCTGCAGTGAGGAGGTCCCATAGGATGGGCCAACACTTACCTCCTCCCACCTTGCTCTTGGCAAATTGACTACATCAGACCTTTGACCTCCTCTCAGGGATATCTGTTGTGTCTCAATGCTGTTTATACTTTTTCAGGCTACAATATTGCTATTCCATCCTGATCAGCAGATTCCAGCCATACTATTGTAGACCTCAAATCTAATCTGTGTCATGTTTTTGGCTTTCTGGACCATTTGCAGCTTGATAATGGTGGCTTATTATCACAAGCTACTCAACAAAGTGCTGATAGTCAAGGTATTTGATGGACATTTCACACTTGCTACCATTCATGGGCATCTGATATTGAATATTGGAATGGCCTCTTCCAAAATCAGTTCAAATAGATTTTTGACTCTAGCTCCCTCATCTCCTCCTGGTGCATATACCTTAGTGAGGCAGTTTGGTCACTTCCTGGTTAGTGATCAGGATGACCTATTGCTATTTTAAAATTTGGGATTCCTCCCAGGCCATGATGCTTTTCTGTTCACTAAGGGCAGCCCCAGGCCAGTGGATTGGGCCTAGGGATTTCAAACTTAATTCTGGCTCAGCTACCTGGGTTCTCTTGTTGGATTGATGTGGCCCTATATCATAAGGCTAATCACCACTTGTTTGAGTACACTGCTTCGTGAGTCACCCAGTGGTTCATGCAGGCCAAAGTGGGTGGCATAATGAGTCCCTGTAAGTTTTATAAAAATGCCTTATCCCATTTGTACCTGACTCTTGGATGAAAGGTCTGAGTGCGAGTACAGATGATTGGAAAATAGTTGAATTGGAGCCACTGGAAGGGAACAAACTGATCGTGTGGTGATGAAGAGAGCAACTCTACCACCTGAGCTGAGAGTAGATGCCAGAAGGGGTTAGGAAGGAACTCTAATAATCTTTCGTCTTTCAGAGCCATTCCTGTGTCCTTCCTCAGGAAGGAAAATGCCCAGATGCAGCTCTCCCAAACTGTTGTAAACACCTTAAATAGTAAAACTGCTGAATCTGCCATCCCCTCCAGACAGCTCTGACCATGATTTTGATTGTCATTCCCCTTCACCTTAGCAAGAATCTATCAGATAAAGCGGAGGATAGCCCCGGTTTCTGCATCTCCCATGCAAAACACTGGTGAACACTGTTGAATGTCTTCCTCGCCTCCATTCCATTGCTTAGTCATTCTGTGGGGTGAGTGAATGCCACCTGTCTGATGGCATAGACAAATAGGACAGTTTGGACTGATATCCCTCAGGCAATCCCACCAAAAACAGGCGCTAGACTCAATTATTCAAGCCAAACTGGGAGCCCTAAGGCTACCAGCTTGCCAGGAGGGCCTGTTGAAGGAACTGTCAACCCATGCCCTCCAAATGATATATGTCCACTCGGGAAGGCCAACAATTGTAAACAACACTTTCTTTCCATGGGCACTGTGTGTGCCCTCAGGACTTTATTTCCTGTGTGGAAGCCAGGAGTTAACTTGTCTGTCCTGGAAACACACTTAGGAGCAATCATAAGAGCGCTTGAAATGTTTAAGAAAACACCACTGATAGATCATGCGGCCCTCAGATGACCACAGAGATCTCTCCAAAATGAGGCTACTCTTAGTTACTGGAGGGATCTCCCCAAAGAGAGAACTGATTCATTTTTTATGTACACTTTTCTGGCAATTATCCCTACAACAGTAGTCATCCAGTTAGAAAAATTGCTAAAAATTCATCTGAATTTATTAATGACACCACCTTGGCCCTGAAAGGAATTCAGGTCAGCCTCAGCTCACCAGCCAGGGTAGTTATGATGAAAGAATTGTCCTGAACTTTCTCCTCAGGTGAATGAAGTCTGTGCAATCTCTGATTGCATCTTGCTGTGTCTGGATTAATGCTTCAGGCCAAGTGGAAAGGTGAATATAGAGACTTAAGGAGAAAGCCACTTGACTTTTTAAGTAAACCCTGAGAGTGTATAGGATTCGTTAAACTGCTTGGGTCCAGGACCCTGGGGGCCATGGTGGTTGAGGTTAATACTGCAGGATGGCCTCCTCTTGCTGTACAGAGTCCTATTGATAGTAGCCTTAATTAAATGCTGTGTGAGACAAATTGATTTGGTCTCAGCCTCTGTCAGACAAATTAGAGTGGCTGATGCATGGCATAGTCATAGAAAAAATTTCCAGAGGCCAAGACTATGTAGAAACCACACAGACTTGTGGATATTGTTGGGAGAAAGTTCTCTCCAGGTCTCTTGCATTTCTGCATGTCTTGTGAGCAGTGGCACTGATTGTCTTTGTTCCAGACTATCTGTTCAAGGATGTTTGTGTAGGGAGCAGCCTTGGAAGATAGAGATCAGGTCTCCTTCCAGAGCAAAAGACAGGTTTGCTTACAGTCTTGGAAGGTGTCTACCTCTGGAGCACAGTGTAGGCATGCTTACTGCCTATAGTATAAAAAACCTTTTTTATTATAAAAAATTTGGGTTCTCTAAGCTCAGGGGTTCTCTCTTGTAATAAAACCTATTGTATGTACAGATGTCACCTAGGCCCTCTTTGTGCCACACTGTGGGATTTGGACCTTGAGGGACCAGAATAAGAAAATGCTAATATTCTAGCTACTGCTGTTGCTATGAGCAATAAAGAATTTTGTCTCTAACTCTGGAGTCTTCTGTCTTCTGTCTTATGTGTATATTAGCTTGCAAATAGGATAAAATCTTAGACCCTTCATAGTTGTTTACAGCATTTATCTTGAATAATAAAATAGTAGCATGATTTAATTAAAGCATTACAATTCTTTTTTGTATTTGTCTTCTTGCTTTGTCATTTTTCCAATCTTTGAATATATACAATGCCTTGATTTTATGTTTTCTTTATAGTTTACTTGGAAACTCTAATGTTTTCATGATTCTTAAAAATTCGCCAGGGTCTTCAAGAGCATATCATACATTCTTAAACATTTACCATTTTACAGTACGAAATTAAACTCTTTACTAAACCAGATTGGTCAAGCTCTTCGTGAGAACCATCTGTTTTACCTCTACTTCAGTGTGGGAAGGCTAGTTTAGCAGTCCACTTGAGAAAAGATGGTGGCTTGGACCAACATGGTGGCACTGGAGGTAGAAACAACAGGGTATGGTGACTAATTAGATATGGAGGGTGAGGGTGAGGACAGAGCCCAGGTTTCTGGCTTGAGCCACTTAGTCAGTGGTGACATTCACTAATAGAGGGACTGGGAGAAAAGGATCAGGTATAGGGGATATCATGCAGTAATTAAGTGGGTTGTAGATGATAAAGAACTTTGTAAGCCATATTAAAGAGTATAGACTTTTTTCCAAGAACATGGGGAGTAATTGAGTTTTAAGGGAGGGAGTCATATCAGATTTGCATTTTAGAAAGATCACCCTGGTTACAATGTGGAACATGGATTAAAAGAAATAAAAACTTTGGTAAGAAAATTATTTAGGAGGCTGTTAGAGTAATTCAGGCAATGCATGCTAGCTGTTATTAGTCAGGGTTCTTCAGAGAAACAGAACCAATAGGAGATACACACACACATATACATGCACACATACATATACATATATACACACATATTTAAAGAAATTTATTATAAGAAATTGACTCATATGATTCTGGAGGCTAGCAAGTTTAAAATGTGCAGAGCCCCTGCCCCAGTTCAAGACCAAAGGCTGGAAACTACCATAGAATCAGAAAGAGCTGATATTTCAGTTTGAAAGCCATCAGACAGGAAGAACTGATGTTCATGTTCAAGTTTGAAGGCTTTCAGGTAGGAGAATTCTCTCTTGCTTGGGGGAAGGTCAGCCTTTTGTTCTACTCAGGCCTCCAATTGATTGGATGAGGTCCCCTCATATTAGAGAGGGCAATCTGCTTTACTTAGTCTACCGATTTAAATATTAATCACATCCAAAACACCCAGAACAAATGTTTGACCAAATATCTAGGCATCTTGTGGCCCAGTCAAATTGACACATAAAATTAACCATCACAGTGGCCTAAACTAAGTTTGTTGCAATGGAGATGAGAAGTGGATAAAATAGAGAGATAGCAAGGATATAGGAGAGACAGGTGTCATAGTTACTGACCAGGTTTTTGACTGACTCAGTTGACTGGTTAGTGATTCCATTCATTAAGAATTAATATAAAGAGGTGAATGGGTTTGGCATAAGAGAAAATGATTTCTGTTTTTGATATGTTGAGTCTGATGTTAGTGAAATATTCAAGTGGAGATGTTTAGTAGCCTGATGAATGTCGATATGTGATAATCAGAAAATAGATCTGGGCTTAAGATATCTATATCTTATATTCACTTATAAAGTGTATATATATATAACATGTATATATTTGGGAGTCATAGGTAGATGCTGATTGAAGTCAAAGGAAAGTATGAAATTTCCTAGGAAGAAGGGAAGAGCATAGAAAGCAGAGATTCTTAATCTGGTGTCCAGACCTATAAAGCTGCTGAAATTATGTGTAAAATTATATGTAGATTTTATGGGGAGTTTTCCATAATTGTAATCAGATTTTCAAAGGTATCATTGACTTGAAAGGATTGAAAACCACTGTTATAATCTATTTTGAGTGGTTTTTTGCAATTAACATGAATTAATTAGTAATTTAAAAACCTATGGTACTGTAAGTCAAGTTGGAACGTGACAAAATGGGGAAAAATTGGCAACATCTATGAGAAAGGATTCATTTTCCTAAAGTATAAAAAATTTTGGAAATCAACAAGAAATAGAGTTCTATAACTTCTTGTCAAAACCCTTGGGACCATTAATATTTCAGAATTTAGATTTTTGGGGGGCTTTAGAAAGGCAGTAAGAAGCCCTTACTCATACAGCTTGAAGGAAATATTAGGTTATTAAGTATGGAATGTCCAATTTCCTTAAGCACTAAGTTTGACAGTTGATATCTCTGACATTTCACTTTGACACTTCTTGTTTTTTTTTTTTTTTTTTAATTGTGAAGGTACATCCTCATTCTTTCAAACACATGTTTCGGCTTGTAATTATCTTTCAAAAAAATTTTTAGAACAATTTTTGTGAAACCATGGATAAGTCAAAAATTTGTGTTATTTTTGAATGTGAGTTCCATCGTGGAACCAATGAAGCGCAGACAGCTGGAAATATCATGAAGCGTTTGGGAAAGATATGGCTAATGAACGCACAGTATGTCAGTGATTTGAGAGGTTCTGTTCTGGTGATTTTAATCTTGAAAATGAGCCACGTGGGCAACCTGAGAACAAGGTGGATAATGATGAGCTGAAACCTGTAGTGGAAACAAATCCATCTCAACCTATGTGTGAATTAGCAGCAAGGTTTGACGTTACTATTCGGACAATATTGGACCATTTGAAACAAATGGGCAAGGTAAAGAAGCTGGGTAGATGGGTTCTGCATGAATTAAACGAGCACCCGTAGAGAAATCGCCTCAAAGCTTGTCTTTCTTTGCTGTCACGACATACAGGTGAACCATTTCTACATCGTATTGTTACATGTGATGAAAAATGGATTCATTCTGACAATCGCAAGAGTTCGGCACAATGTTTGGATAAAGATGAAATGCTGAAACACAGTCCAAAACTGAATATTCATCAAAAAAAGCTAATGGTGTCTGTTTGGTGGTCCAGCGCTGGTATTATCCACTACAGCTTCATGAAACCTGGTCAATTGATTATAGCGGATGTCTACTGCAACCAATGGGACAAAATGATGAGGATGCTCGCAATTAAGCAGCTGAGATTGGCCAATAGAGACAGGCCAATCCTCTTGCAGGGCCACATGTCACAAAAAACAAGGTTAGTCAAACTACAGAGGCTGGACTTGGAAACTCTCTGTCATCCACTATATTCACCAGACCTTGCACCGACTGACTACCATTTCTTCCAGGCTTTGGACCACTTCTTGCAAGGAAAAATATTCAATTCTCAACAAGCTGTGGAAAACGCCTTTCGCAATTTCATCACCATTTGCTCTCCAGGCTTCTTCGCTGCTGGCATAAACAAGTTACCATTAAGATGGCAAAACTGTCTATAGTTTAGGCGTGTACTTTGATTAATTGTACTGCTTCTTGTTTGAGATATAATAAACTAAGCTTTTGATTCCAAATCTGACATTTCATATTTAATGACCTAATAAATTTTGCCAAAATGTGAATAAACTTGGAAGAAGGTTCTTCCTCAGTTGAACCTCCAGTGGGAGTGTTCCCTGATTGATACCTCACGTGTAGCTTTGTGAGATCCCGAGCAGAGGACTCAATCAGGCCCTCCTCCTGACCCACAGAAACTGTTTTAAGCCTCTAAGTTTGTAGTAATTTGTTATGCAGTGGTACAAAACTAATACACTCATGCCCCGCTGGTAGAAGTATATATTGTTCCAAATAAGATGTATCAATATTTAAAATGTGCATATGCCTTTTGATCCAGAAGTTCTACTTTAAGGGTATTGAGAGTTGTATAAAATTGTATGTTTGAGGACATTAATTGAAATGTGGCTTAAAATAGTGGAAAAAGTGGAAACAAAATGTATAACCCCATGATGAGAGATCATCTCACCCCTGTTAGCATGACTATTACCAAAAAGACAAAAAATAACATGCTGGTGGGAATGCAGAGAAAAGGGAACTCAAACACTGTTGGTGGGAATGTAAATTAGTACAGCCATTATGGAGAATAGTATGAAGGTTTGTCAAAACACTAAAGACAGAACTACTGTATGATCCAGCAATCTCACTACTATTTATCCAAAGGAAAGAAAATCAGTATATCAAAGGGATACCTGCACCCCCATGTTTATTGCAGCGCTATTCATAATAGCCAAGATATGGAATCAACCTAAGTGTCCATCAGTGGATGAATGGATAAAGAAAATGTGGTACATAGACACAGGCATAAAAAAGAATGAAATCTGTCATTTGCAGCAACATGGATGGAACTGGAGGACATTATGTTAAGTGAAATAAGCCAGGCACAGAAAGACAGATATTTCATGTTCTCACTTATATGTGGGAGCTAAAAAAGTTGATCTCAAGGAGGTAGAGAGTAGAATGATGGTTACCAGAGGCTGGGAAGGGTGGTGGTAGTGGGCGATGAAGAGAGGTTGGTTAATGGGTACAGACATACCTTTAGATAGAAGGAGTAAGTTCTAGTGTTTGATAGTGCAATAGGAGTAACAATATTGTATATTTCAAAATAGCTAGAAAAGAAGATTTGAAATGTTCCCAGCACAAAGAAATGATAAATATTTTAGGTGATGGATATCCTAAATACCATGATTTGATCATTACACATTGTATGCATGTATCAAAATATCAGTGTACCCCATTGTCAACAGAAAAGAAGCCGAACTCTGTAAAATAATTTTAAAGAGGTTTATTCTGAGCCAAATTTGAGGACCATGACCCAGGAGCCACACCCAAGAAGCGTTGAGCAAGTGGACTCACTGTGGCTAGGCCACAGTTTGGTTTTATACATTTTAGGGAGATAGGGGTTACAGGTAAAGTCATCAATCAATACATGGAAGGCTTACATTGGTTTGGCCCGAAAAGGTGGGCCATCTTGAAGTGGGGGCTTACAGGTTATAGGTGGGTTTAAAGACTCCTTGACTTGTAATTGGTTAAAAAATGAAGCTTTGTCTAAAGGCTTGGAATGTTTTAGGTAAGGAAGAGACAAGTCAGGGACTTAATATTTGTTGTGTAAATTGAGGACCTGCAGGTTTGTGTTGCATAGCCTCAGGCCTGTTGATGAGTTACAAAGGATATCTCCAAGAAGGGAGGGGGCATGGTGAGGCATGTCTGACCTCCTCCTTGTGGCAGACAGTTTAGTTTTAGGATATCCTCTTGGCCAGGAGGGGATCCATTCATTCAGCCAGTAGGAGGGAAGCCTTTTTACTTTATTTTAGTTCACACCATAAATACATACAAATATTATGTATCAGTAAAAAATGAATGACTCTTCATAGAGGACTAGTTAAATTATATGGTGTATCTGTATTGAGGACTGTTAAACAATTCTTTTTTTTCCTTCAACTTTTATTTATTTATTTATTTTTATTTTTTTAAATTTCAGAATATTATGGGGGTACATCACTTTGGCTATATATATTGCCCATGCACTGCCCATGTCAGAGCTACAATTGTGAACATCCCCCAAACTGTGCTCCCTGCATCCATTCAGTGAGAGTTTTCCCATCCCCTCCACCCTCCTCCCGCCTGCCCGCCCCCTGATGAATATTATTGCCATGTGTGATATAAGTGTTGATCAGGTAGTACCAATTTCGTGGTGAATACCAGTGGTGTTTGTTTTTCCATTCTTGTGACACTTTGCTTCAAAGAATGGGCTCTAGCTCCAACCAGGATAATACCAGATGTGTTAATTCACCATTATTTTTTATTGCTGAGTAATACTCCATGGTATACATATACCACATTTTATTATATCCACTCGTGTACTGATGGGCACCTGGGTTGTTTCCACATCTTTGTAATTGTGAATTGTGCTGCTGTAAACATTTGCGTGCAGATGTCTTTGCTATAGAATGTCTTTTTTTCCTTTGGGTAAATACCCAGTAGTGGGATTCCTGGATCAAATGGTAGTTCTACTTTTAATTCTTTGAGGTAGCTCCATATTACTTTCCATAGAGGTTGTACTAATTTGCAGTCCCACCAGCAGCGTATGAGTATTCCTATCTGTCCGCATCCCTGCCAACATTTGCTGTTTTGGGACTTTTTGATATGAGCCAATCTCACTGGAGTTAAGTGATATCTCATTGTGGTTTTGATTTGCATTTCCCTGATGATTAGAGAAGTTGAGCAATTTTTTATATGTTTGCTGGCCATTATTTTGTCTTCTTTTGAAAAGTTTCTGTTCATGTCCTTTGCCCATTTTTTAATGGGGTTGTTTGATTTTTTCATGTTGATTTTCCTAAGTTCTGTATAGATTCTTGTTATCAGCCCTTTATCAGATGTGCAGCATGCAAATATTTTCTCCCATTGTGTAGGTTGTCTGTTCACTCTAGTGATAGTTTCCTTGGCTGTGCAGAAGCTTTTTAATTTGATCAGGTCCCATTTATTTATTTTTGTTGCTGCTATGATTGCTTTGGGAGTCTTCTTCATAAATTCTTTGCCTAGGCCAATGTCCATAAGAGTTTGTCCAATGTTTTCTTTGAGAATTCTTATGGTTTCACATCTTAAGTTTAAATCTGTTATCCATCATGAGCTGATTTTTGTGAGAGGTAAGAGGTGTGGGTCTAGTTTCAGTCTTCTACATATGGCCATCCAGTTTTCCCAGCACCATTTATTGAATAGGGAATCTTTTCCCCAGTGTATGTTTTTGTGGAATTTGTCAAAGATCAGATGACCGTGTGAGGATGGTTTTATATTTGGGTTCTCAGTCCTGTTCCATTGGTCTACATCTCTGTTCTTGTGCCAGTACCATGCTGTTTTGGTTACTATAGCCTTGTAGAATACTTTGAAGTCTGGTAGATAGATGCCTCCCAATTTGTTCTTTTGTTAAACAATTCTTAAAAATGATATATACATCAAGTTTTTGGTATCTAGTAAATAATATTTATTATTTGCTATCATTCTGTAACAAAAATAGAAGTAGCCTTTTTTCCTAATTATAAAATAACATGAGCTTATTGTAAAATAAGTGTCAGGAAAATTGGATGGCACCTATCATACTTTGTTAAAATCATCATATTAATATTGTAATAACTACTTGTCATTGAGAACTGTTATGTGCAAGTGCTTTACATGCAGAGTTTAGCCTTGTGTGGGAGGTGTCATCTCTCTTACAGATAAAGAAGGCAAGGCTCATAGAGACTTTCCAAAGGCCACATACTAAAAAGTGATAGATGGGTGGGTGAGGAGTGCAAATTTGTAAATAGGGCTGTTAGGCTGGAAACTCTACTTTCCTCTGGTAAGTGGTTCCCAAACAGGGTGATCATCTTTGATGATTCTGATTCAGGAGATCTATGTTGGGGTCTGGGAATCCCTCCCTGGTGGATTACACTGTGGGGTATGTTGTTCTACGGTACCAGACAGTCTCCTTTTCTTAATTTAGAGAAAAGTACAGGTAGACCTGATTTAATTTCTCATGATTTCATTCAGGGTACCAAGTTGCTTGTACCCATGATTTTGACTTCTGCCAGCAAACAAGGTCTAAACAAGGTCTAAATAGGCCTGCTTGCTCATGCTCTGGGCAAGGCCTTCTGTGTTAAGGTCTCAATTTGTCTCCAGTGTCCCTTGCTCATCTGCTACTCACCTTCTAAAGGTCCTGGGGCATCTTGGTTGTGGAGCTTCTGGATACTCAAGCTGTGGGCTCAAGTTGAAGAAAAAGGAAGGACAGGTCAGAACTAAGCTAAGTGGTGTTAGGAAATAAAAGAAGGAAGGAGGGAAGAAGGGGAGATAGGAGAGAGGGAAAGAGAATCTAAACTCTGTGTGACAAATGAAGGAATATTTTGTGATAATAATGAGACCCATTTTTCTTGTGTGGCTGCTAATCCATCTCTGAAGGCAGTTTTATTAGTAGAGTCCCAAACATATATTTTAAACCTTTAAAAATGTCAGATAAAAGGAAACAGAATAATAATGACACTCTAGAGAGGAGAGGTTGGACCAGTGCCAACATGGAAAGATTTACACTCTGTGGAATCGGGGCCACCTTTGGCTTTGAGGTCTTTGCATTTGACCATTACTCAAGCCACAGTTTGATAGTGTGAACAGCGTGGAGGTGAAGGATCGTGGGCTAAAATGTTCAGTCACCATGAGGGTTGGTGTATACATTTTCAAGGGAAGGCTATTCACACACTGTCTAGCTGCAGGGTGAAGTTGCTGGTGCACAGCGATGGCAGCCCAAGAATGCAGGTGTCTCATCTATTTCAGAAGCATGAGAAGGACCAACTGCCTGATCATTAATGCCTACACATGCTAAAGGAGAACTTGTAATGAATGGAATATTTTCTAATTTCTCGAAATAGTCATTGAATGAATGGGCCTAACTCTCCAAATATCTTCTTACACATAACTGTCAAAAATGTCCTAAAATTGTTAAAACTCAGTGTTGGTACAAATGTAGAGAAATGAGAGTTTTAATTTATTGTTATTAGCAGTAATGAGAACTGGTACAAACATTTGGAAGGTAATTTAGTATTACTAAATGTTTTAGTGTTTGTATCATTTGATCTAGTAGTTACACCTTGACAAGTTTATAGTGATAAATGTATAAGAATATACATTTAGTATTTTAAACACTTTTTTTCATGAAATAAAACACACACAAAACAGTTTATTAGGCCGGTCTGAAGGTAGTGAGTTATCTCACTTACAGATCGAACTCCTTGTTCTACTCTTTTCCCCCTTCTCACTACTGCACTTGACTAGTCTTAAAAAAAAGTTCATTAAATTCAAATGTATGGTTTAATGAATAACTATGAAGTGAATACTCATGTAACCAACACACATGCCAAGAAAGAACAATGCCAGTTTCCCAGAAGTCTGCATGTATCCAGTTACAATTCTCCCCTCTGGAGGTAACTTCCTTCCTAAATCTCACATCTGCTAGAACTAGGCTGTCCAGTTGGTAGCCACTAGCCACATGTGGCTACTGAACACTTGATATATGGTTAGTCTGAACTGAGATGTTCTGTAAGTGTAAAATTCACACACTAGATTTTGAGGACTTAGTGTGAAAAAAAGAATGTTAATCATCTCATTAATACTTTTTTATATCAATTACATGTTGAAGAAATGATATTTTGAATATATTGAGTTAAATAAAATGAACTATTAATTTCACTTGTTTCTTTTTACTTCATTTAATGTGGCTACTAGAAAATTTAAAATTGTACTTACAGTTTACTTTTGTAGCTCACATTGTATTTATATTGGGCAGTACTGCTTTACAGGTAACCACTAACTTGACTTTTTGATAATGATTTTCTTCCTTCCTTCCTTCCCTTCTTTTTTTTTTGAGATAGGGTCTTGCTCTGTCACCCAGGCAAGGGTACAGTGGCATGATTATAGTTCAGTGCAACCTCAAACTCCTGGGCTCAAGCGATTGTCCTGCCTCAGTCTCCCAAGTAGCTGGGACTATAGGCATGCGCCACCATGGCTGACTAATTAAAAAAATTTTTTTTTGTAGAGATGGGGTCTTGCTGTGTTGCTCCAGCCGGTCTCTGAACTCCTGGCCTCAAGTGATCCTCCCATCTGGGCCTCCCCAAAGTGCTGGGATTACAGGCATGAGCCACTATGCCCAGCCCCTTTTTTTAGATTTCTTTTACCACCTATGTATGCATCCATAAAATAATATAGCTTAGTTTTTCCTATTTTTGAAATTTATATAAATGGAAAATGCTTTATGTATTCTTTTGCATCTTGCTTCTTTTGCATATGTTTATATAATTTATCCTGCTGTTTTATACAGGTGTAATTCATTCATTTTCATTGCTATGTATCCTAGTCCATTTTATGAATATACACAGCAATTTGTTTATCCACTCTGCTATGCTAATTTATACTCCTATCAGCAGTGATGAGTTACAGCCTTGCTTCTAATAGTGAAAAATTGGAAACATCCCAAATGCCTATCAAAAGGATTGATAGGTAAATTATAGTACATCTATGCAATGAAATGCCATACAATTATTTATTAAAAGAATGGGCTAACGCTATCTGAAATAACTTGGAAAGATGTCCATAAATATATTGCAAAATTTAAAAAAATTGTTGGCATATATTTGTTCATAGCAGTTTCTTATGATCTTTTGCATTTTTGTGGTATTGGTTGTAATGTTTCCTCTTTTGTTTCTGATTTTATTGTGTTGTCTCTCTTTTTTTATTAGTCTAGCGAAAGGTTTGTCAATTTTGTTTTTCTTTTCAAAAAATCAACTCAGTTTCATCTATCTTTTCTGTTGTCTTTCTAGTCTCTATTTTACTTATTTCTGTTCTGATCTTTAGTATTTCCTTCCTTCTGCTGACTTTGGGCTTAGTTTTTTCTTCTTTTTCTAGTTCCTTGAGGTGTAAAGTTAGTTTGCTTGAGATCTTTTTTCCTTAATGTAAGCATTGATTGGCATAGACTTCTTTCTTAGAAGTGCTTTTGCTGCATCCCATAAGTTTTGGTATGTGGTGTTTCCATTTTTGTTTGTCTCAATAATTTTTTATTTCCATTTTGATTTCCTCTTTGACCTATTGCTTGCTTGTTCAGGGGTGTGTTATTTAATTTCTACATATTTGTGAATTTTCCAATTTTCCTCCTGTTATTGATTTTTGGTTTCATTCTATTATGGTGGGAAAAGATACTTAATGTGATTTCAGTCTTCTTAAATTTGTTAAGACTTGTTGTGTAGACTAACATATGATCTATACTGGAGAATGTTTCATGTGCAGTCTTCTGCTGTTGGGTGGAATGTCTTGTATGTATCTGTTAGGTCCATTTGGTCTATAGTGCTATTCCTTCCCCACACAGAGGCTCTCTCTCTCTCTCTCTCTCCATGCTGCACTGTATGGGTTTAGGGTAGGGGTGAAATGGGTAACGTGAAACTGTCCTTCCAACTCTCTTCAATGCATCTCTTCTTATTTCTGCACTCCATCCAGGTGCTGAAATCTCTCGTCTGGATTCCTTAGCTCTTCTGAAGGTATTTTTGTGCGTGGATGGTTGTCCAAATTGATGTGATGAGCATTGGAAAGTCCTTTTCCATTATTTTGCTGACATCACTCCTATTTCAAGATAGTAAATTTTATGTTACATGTATTTGACCACAAAAAAATTGGAAAAAATATTGAGGGTCTTTTAAAGAAGTTTAAGAAGGGAATATATAAAATAAAAGTACTATATTTTCTTTAACATTTACTCAGATAATTTACCCTCTTGCTCTTTCTTTCTTTCTGTAGTACTGGATTTCTATCAGATTTTATTTCCCTTCAGCCTGAAGATTCAGCCTGCAGAACTCTGAAGAATGACCTTCCACATTTCTCATAGTGAAGAGCTGTGCAGACAGATTCTCTCACTTTTACCTTGCTAAGGATATCTTTATTTTTTCTTCAGTTTTGATATTTTCACTGAATATATAATTCTAAGTTGACAGGTTTTTTTCTTTCAGCAGTTTCAAGAAATTTCTCCTTTGTCTTCTGACTTTCATTATATCAGGGGAAAAGTCAGCCTTCACGTGTATCCTTTCCCACCTGTGTGTGATGCATTTACCAGCCCCCTCCTCTGGCTGCACTTTTTAAAGATCTGCTTTTTACTTTTGGTTTTCAGAAGTTTGATTTTAATGTGCCTAGGTGAGTTTTTGATATTTATCCTGCTTGGAATTTTACTGACATTCTTGAATTTTGGGGTTGTTGACTTTATCAGTTTTGCTAATACTTTTCAAATATTTCTTACGCCTCATTTTCTCCCTCCTCTGCCACTGGACCTCCAATTACATGTGTGTTAGACCATTTGATATTGTCCCACAGATCTGCTCTGGTTTTATTTATTTTTTTCTCACTCTTTTTTCCTCTTTGTGTTTCAGGTGGGTACTTGTATTGACCTGTTTTCTGGCTCCATGATCTTATCCTCTGCTTTGTCTAATCTGCTGTTACACACATCTAATGAACTCCTCACTTTTGATACCATAATTTTTATTTCTAGCATTTCCATTAGAGTTTTAAAAAATAGTTCCCATGTCTCTGTTGAAATTCTCCATCACTTCAAACGTGTTGTCCATCTTCCCCACTAGATCCTTTAGCATTTTAATTATTGTTATCTTAAAGTCTCAGTCAACATCTGGAACATCTCTGGGTTTCTTTCTTTCTTTCTTCCTTTCCTTCTTTTCTTTTCTTTCTTTTTTGAGATAGAGTCTCACTCTGTTGCCCTGGCTAGAGAGCAGTGGTGTCATCATAGCTCACTGAAACCTCCAACTCCTGGACTCAAGTGATCTTCCTGCCTCAGCCTCCCAAGCAGCTGGGACTACAGGTGCAGGCCACCACGTCTGGCTAATTTTTTCTATTTTTAGTAGAGATGGGGTCTCATTCTTGCTCAGGCTGGTCTTGAACGCCTGGCCTTAAGCAATCCTCCCACCTTGGGCTCCCAAAGTACCAGGATTACAAGCATGAGCCACTGTACTCAGCCTCTGTTTGTATCAATTTTTTTTTTATGACCATAGGTCATATTTTCTTGTTTTTATATATATCTTGTGACTTTTCATTGCATTCTGGGCATTTAGTACAAAAGAATAGTAGAGACTGAAGTAAATAATATTTACCTTCAGAAAGTGGCACATTCTTTTGTATATCAGCCTATTAGAGTCGGGGCAGAGTCAATCTGATCTGTGGTTGAGCTAGATGTGCAGTGTCTTGCAATTTGACTTAGTTTACCACTGGCCTTAAATGTTTTGAGGGTGGGATCTGGATTTTCTCTTTAGCAGGGCCTGTATCTTAGTACTGGTGAGCTTCCAAGAATCTTCTTTTGCTTCACAGCTCACTATCAGCTTGTAAAGCTGTCAAATATCTCTCCTTGTTCTATAGACCAGCCACCCACCTTTTGGGTTGCTGGAGATTTCCCTTTGCTCTTCACTCCTGCCATCTCTTACACTAATTTTTTTAAAAAGAGGCTTTCTTGAAATAGTCCTTTAGTTAGGAGCCTGGAAAGTAAAGACCTTCTTTTATTATTTGCTAGCTATAAAGTTTAGCTAGCCAAAGAAACCATATTTCTAGGACAATTTTTCCCTTTAAGATACTTCTCTTTTTTTACTCTTATTTTTATGCTGATAAATTATGTAGAAAAGTAATTAAATCTAGGATGCTTTTATGCCTTATTAAAGCTTCTAAAACTTATTACAGTTAATAGTGCAACCAGAGTTTTAAATTTCTATTTTATTTTTAATTGAAAAATAAAAATTGTACATATTTATTGTGTACAACATAGTGTTTTGAAATATGTGTATACTTTGTGGAATGGCTCAAACTAATTAACATATGCATTACCTCATATACTTATTATCTTTTTGTGATGAGAACACATAAAATTTACTCTCATAGTGTTTCTTAAAATACATAAATAGTTATTAATTATAGTCATCATGTTGTACAGTAGATCTGTTGAACTCATTTCTCCTATCAAATGGAAATTTTGTATCCTTTGACCACCATCACCTCATCCCTCACCCCTACGACCTCTAGCTCTTGGTAACCACCATTTGACATGTTGGTGGTGGCAGATCACAATATTTTTAATATAACTTTCTGGTCAAAAATTATACTGATAACTGAAAGAACTACTGGTGCAGACATAAATCATCATGGAGTAATTAGAAATATATGTAGGCTAGTGAGACTTCGGGATGTAGAGAAAGATGATAAATCTAGCATTTCCAATGGATCACTTTAGGAGACAATAGTGTCCAACAATAGTGGGGGAAAGCAGTGGGAGATTGCAAAGTAGTAAATTTTGTAACTTTGACAGTTTTCATGCTCATGTGCTTTGAAACTTCCTGAGTTTGCCTCTATAGAAATCTATAGAAAAATTCAGTTTTGATTTAAGAAAAATTTGATTTAGTGTCAAGGTTTGTTCAACTAGCTGAAGAAACTTTAGATTTACATTTTCTTGTTTCCTTTTCTGGCCTGAAGAATTTACTAGATTTATTCTCAATGCCCACTGATTTTTTTTCTGCAAATTCTTTTTATTGTGGTAAAATGCACATAACAAAATATACCATCTTATTCTGAGGTCTTTGAAACAAAAAGTAAATAAATAAATAAATAAAATAAAAAATAAAAAAAGTCATCTTAAGTATTTTTAAGTGTACAGTTCATTGGCATTAAATTCATTCATATTATTGTGCTACCATCACCACTATCCATCTCCATAACTCTTTTCATATAAAATTGAAACTCTATAGCCATTAAACAATAACTCCTCATATCCCCCACTCCAGCCCCTGGCAATCACCATTCTACTGTCTGTCTCTATGATTTTTGACTATTCTAAGTACCTCATATAAGTGGAATCATGCAGTAGTTGTCTTTTTGTGACTGGCTTATTTTACTTGGCATAATGTCCTCAAGGTTCATCCATGTCATAACATATGTCAAATTACCTTCCTTTTTAAGGCTGAATAATATTTCATTGTATTTATGTACCACATTTTGCTTATCTATTCATCTGTTGATGGACACTTGGGTTGCTTCTACATTTTAGCTATTGTGAATAATGCTGCTATGAACCTGAGTGTACGAATATTTCTTCAAGGTCCTGTTTTTAATTGTTTAGGGTATATACTCAGAAGTGGAATTGCTGGATCATATGTAATTCTATTTTTAATTTTTCGAGGAACTGCCATACTGATTTCCAGTGGCTATACCGTTTTACATTCCCACCAACAATGCACAAGTGTTCTAATTTCTCCACATCCTCGCCAATACTTGTTATTTTCTGTTTGATAGTAGCTACAGTAATGGGTGTGAGGTGGTATCTCGTTGTAGTTTCGATTTACATTGCCCTAGTGATTAGTGATGTTGAGCATCTTTTTATGTATTGTCCACTGTTTTTTTAAGTATAATTTTCATTTTATTTTTTTCCAGAGGATTATTTTTCTTCAGTCCTTAAGGACTCAGCTCCTTACATGGGCTTTGGTGGCAGCTGTGGGGTAGCACCCACATGCAAATTGTAGTGGGGGTGTTTGGTCTTTCCAGTCTTCATGTGAACAATTCCTAACTACCTTGCTGTGAATAGCACAACTCATGCAGTAATGTAGTTTCAAATACAGCTTGGGAAGCACATAGACATCTAAGACACTCACTTCTGAAATGTCCCTGATGGCTGTGGCCTCTAAGTTTCAAATGACAAACTTCTTAATGACCTTGTTTGGGCACATATCAAGCACAGTCCTTGCAGTGAATGGGCTATGTGTGGCCATGGCCCTTATTGGCATGACTGTTGTTCCTCTTTTCTTTGTCATCTTGGAAGTAAGGACCTGAGAGAGCTTGCCCTTTGGTTTTTAAGAAGAATTTTTAACTTCTGACATTTCTAAACAAGATTCATTTTAGAAATATTTGTCATTTTTAATGGACTTAGTACAACTTTATGCTTTTTCAGCTGTGGAAAGTTGAGAAAATTGATTGCTTTTTTCTTACTTGATTCAACTATGTTATGGCTAGTCATCAGAGATGACATTAAGCTTTGCCTTTTTGTCTTATCTTTTTTAAAGTTTTTTGAAATTGCTAAACAGGGATGGGTAGGGTTACTGATTATTTGTTGTGATCAGTATAAAAATACTGATTTATAGATATTTCTGGTTCGTCAATGCTAGGTATAAAAACTTCAGTATACATAAAAATAGAAACCATTTTTATTATGCCAATAAAAATGCAAGTAACAATTCCATAAGAAAACCAGAAATACAGAGAGTACACAAATTAAACCACAGCTACTTTTACTGTAGTACCAACTATGACAAGATTTTTTCAAAACTTTTTAATTGGAATATTTTTAGTCAATCAGAAAAGTTGAAAAATGGTACGAGTAACACACATATAGCCTTTGCCTAGATTTACTAATTGTTAATATTTTCTGAAAATTCTAAAAAGTTACAACCTATCTTTTATTTGGGAAGTTGAGAATTATAATTTTTTTTTTCCTTTTTTTTTGGTTAGTTTTCTTTTTGGCAATTAGTTACAGAGCTAAAAGACACTATGACAGAATTAGAATTAGTCAGTACCAACCTCATGATACCTGCTTCTTGTGGCCCCTTCTCTGTTCATTTAGGACATGGGTTTTCTTGTATCATAGCAAGAGGAGAACAGGAGGAGAGATGAGAGAACCTTTCCTCTATAAAGTGTCTTTTCCTCCTTTTTGATGAGTACTTGATGGTCTGAAGAATTAACCATGTGCATCGGGGCAGGGTGAATTCAATTTTCTTTTCTTCTTATCAAGTGAAGAGAGTTGAATCTTTTCTGGGTTGTTCTGGTATACTGTATTATCCATCAGAAAGTTCACTGTGATTTTGGATTCTGTTACAGTTCCCACAAACCTGTCTTCAGGATTAATAGTTCACAGAACTCTCATTCAGATAGGAAGGATTAGCGCTGGAGGATTTATGATATCTAACCTAATTTTCCATCACCATACCTTGACCTTGGCCTTATAAGTTGTAGCCCATACAAAGCAATTGATTGCTACCCTATAGAGGCAAATGACCCTCTTTAACTCTAGAGCAATAGCTAATAAGGTCTTGATAATTGTGATTTATCCACTGTCAGCTGTGATTGCATGTGCCTCTCTGAAGCTGTCTTGGATTGATGGATGCAACTTGTATGATGGAAAGCCAGTTTCAATGGCTTTCTCCTTTCATCCTTAGCCTCACCAGGGCTCCTAGAATGGGATTGATGAAGTCATTTTTCTTTCACTGTGGTCTTCTATAATGAAATATGGTAAAAATTCATCTTCTCTTGAGCATGCCATTTTTTCCTTGTCAGATCTGCAGTCTTTCCTTGAGTGAACCAATTTGTTATCTACAAAAGCAGTGGCCTTGTACTTACCATTTGATTCAAGGAGCTCTGGATTGGCCAAAAGGAGTTTTCTTCTAAAAATTTAGTAAGGAGTCAGCTCTTTCCTTACCTAAAACATTTGGTTTCCCTTGTAATGAATTTGAGAGAAAAATAAATGTGTGTTATTGGCAACCCTCTGGAATACTTCAAAATGTCTTATCCTTCTAGCATAGTTGACCAAACCTCTAGGCAAGTGATGTTAGTAGAAACCAAACCTAATTTTTCTATACATCCTGGGGTTGACAGATACTTTAGTCATTAGTAGAAATGAGGATGGGAGTTTGGATGCCCATTTATTTCTTTATTATTTATGAGACAGGGTCTCACTCTGTTGTCTTGGCTGGAGTGCAGTGGTGAGATCACAGTTCACTGCAACCTTAAACTCCTGAGCTCAAGTGATCCTCCTGCCTCAGCCTCCTGAGTAGCTGGGACTACAGGTGTGTGCTACCATGCCCCACTATTTAAAAAAATTTTTTTTATAGACGTGGGATCTTGCTATTGCCCAGGCTGTTCTTGAACTCCTGGCCTCAAGTGATCTCAATACCTCGGCCCCCCAAAGTGCTGGGATTACAGGCGTGAGTCACGGCACCAGCCTTCCTCATTTAAATGAATCATCATTGATGAATATGTGGAACCCTCAGAGTCAAGCTCTTTGTGCTTCTGGCTTTTCCAAAGCAAGAGCCTCCTAGCCTTTCCTCTAAAGTGTCAGATCATGAATAATACTGGATTTAATATTAACATGTAAAAGTAGCTATGACAAGAAGAGAAGATTTTATTTCCTTATTTCCTTATTTCTTATTTCATTCAGCCTTGCCACAATTATACATTTTTATATATTTTTCCCACTGGCTTTTGCTTGGGAGTACTTGAAATATTGCAATCTGAACCCATTTTTATATTTGTATTTGTATAGATTTATTGCCTAAATAAATCAATATTAAGCATTTCTTGGGCACAGGAAAAGGAAGACTCTTTATATTCAAACAAGGCAGCATGTTTTGGTTGTCATGTTAAATGGAGGGCTTCTTGTTGTCAAAGATGGTGTTGACTGCAACATGATGATAATTGGTTCTTAGGCAACATCACATATGTGACCCAAAATACCTTACTATTAACACAAATGGAATCACAGCAATCATAATGACCCGAATGACACTGGCTTATTTCACCCACTCCAGCAGGGCTTCACCCTATGAAATATTTCTGGCAGTTCCCAGGAGGCCTCTACCATGTGCTCATAAATTAACCCTCTCCAGCCTGCCGCTGCTATTGCTTTGCCACCTCTGCAGTTTGCGCTCTGGGTCTTGCTGTCTCCTTTTGGGTCCCAGTGCCAAGTGTCTGAGTCCTGTGTCCTGATATTGCCCCTGCTGCCCCAGAGTGTTCACAGAGCCAGAGCTGTGTGGCATCTGTGAGGGTGGGGGGAAGAATGCCCTCCCACCTTGGAGCTTGGTGGTGTTGCACTCAGCTAAAGAGGTCATAAATCACCATGTGCCCAGAGCTCTCCTTTTTATGGCACCTGTTCTCCAAAGGACCCAAGTATGGGTCCATTGGAGGGTGGGTCTGGGGAGTGTCATCATTATTCTTATAGTTAGTCAACAATTATTGAGCATTTACTATGTGCTTAGCAGTGTGATAAACTCTTCAACAATTATTCTTTAAGGCTTCTTCTATAAGCCCTTTAACAGAATCCTTTTAATTCTTTACAAAGTAGATTCTATCATTATTTCTATTTTATGGAGGAAGAAACTGAAGTTTCAGAGGTTAAACAATTTTCTCAATGTTATCCAGCCAACACCAGCAGTCTGACCTCAGAGCCCACTATCTTAATCACTAAATCCCAGTGGCTGACACTATGCTATTCTCACCAGCATCCCTGACCCCTCATAACTAAAACTTCTTTATTGCATTAGTTCATAGTGCCTGGGTCCTTCCTGGTAGGGTAAGTTTTCTTGCAGGTGGATCTTCAGACTCCTAGCAAATAAATTGTAGTTAAGTTCTTTCACAGATTCATCTGATACATACAAATTTATATGAATTTAGCAATCAACACAGCGTATTTTTTTTTCTCAGAAGGTACTTTAGTCTTTTATGCAAATTGGCTTATCCTCACCTACATCTTTGCTACTTCCCAACTTTGGTTCAGACTGGGCCACTGCCCACTGCCTCCCTTACGCACAATGGTTTATGATTGGCAATGTTATTTTCAAAGATAGGCGTTATTTGTAACTCAGCTTTCCAGACTGAGGAAAAATCCGTTTTTTCAGCTGTCTGTGGGATAGTTTTACTTAGGTCTCTCTCCCTCACCTCATATAATATGTATAAAATGGACCTCATCCCAACATCCTATTTTTGTGGGTAGGACTTTTATTCCGCCTTTTCCCAAGAATGAACAATCAGAGAGGTCTTTGACTTAACCACCCAGCCTTCTGCACATCTTTCTCTCCACCCTAATGCATAGCATCATCCCCTGGGGTTCGAGCCCCATGTAAACAATCCCACAACATCCTAGCTTGAAAACTCTTTGACTCATTTCAGGACTAACTGGCTTACTTTACTACTCTAGCCACTCACTCCATGCCACATCTGAGCTTTGCCAGCATCTCAGAAATCTTAAGCTCTGGGACATGTTCCTATTCAAGCTTTCCCGGGCCTGCTCACTACACCCCACCTACATGAACCACTCCCACACTGTTGTAATTGTCTGTTGTGATACAGGCTGTCAGTTCCCCTCATTGTCCATTTCCACCTTCTTTTGTAAAGATAGAATTTCTAATTTTTAACTGGGCACATGGCTGCCCTTAGAATAAAGACTATATCTCCCTGCATCCTTTGCAAATAGTTGTGACCACGTGGCTACAGTCTGGCTGGTGGCTGTGAGGGAAATGGGGGTGTGCAACTCCAGGTCATGATCTTAAAGAGAGAGGGCAGGCCCTTTCTTCTTCCCTTTTTAACTCTGCTGATTGGAATGCGAACGTGACAGCCAGTCATCTTAAACCTTGTAGACATTGGCAACCTTCAAGGGATGGTGGTGCAGCAAGATAGAAAGAGCCTCGGTCTCTGGACAGAATAGGGCAGCCCTGCCAGCCCTCAACCTGAATCTAGACTGTCTCATGAGGGAGAAATAATCATTTTATTTAACTTCTATTTTCTCTGCTTTATGCGGCTGAACCTGTATCCTAATTAAAAACCTATTGTCTGTTTTCCCCAGTGGTCTTAGTTGCCATTTGTATTAGTCTAATTTGTAACTAATTTGCTGGTTCTGGAGGTGGAACTGGAAACAGATTAGTTTTTTTTCTCCAAATGAAAGGACCTTTATGATGAGACACAAATACACAGGGCATGGGCAAAACACAAACGACCTTAGTGCTGCCTCCTGCCTTGCTAAGTCCCAGTGGGAAAGGGAGGGGAGGATCCCTAGGCAGAAGGGCAAGGGCATATAAAGCCCGGTTCCACCCATAATGACAGTAGAGAAGGGAGGGCAGCGGTGTCCCCTTGGACCACATGTCCTTGACAAAGCCCAGTTATGTCTTATCCTGCTGGTGGAAAGAGAGAACCCTGTCAGCAGACGGACACCAGCACGACAACCAGGTGCATGTCCTGTTGCCTTAGGCTGTTCCATTGGACTCCCCTTCCAGCAGGGCCAGCGGGCGGCGGCCAGACTCTGGGAAGAATTCATGCCGGTGGGCTGGGCAGCCTAACGGCATCACGGGTGGGCTGGCATTGAGGGGTTAGGCTGCACAATCACATTCAGGGTGGCCAGACATTCAGGAGGTGGGGCTCCCCAGGCAAGAATGACTCATCAATCCTTTAAAATATATGGATAAAAGCCAGTTATACGCTTACATTAAAAACACCTTTACACCACACCATGCTTTTCCTGGTTTCCTTGTCAGGGAGGATTCTATCTCGCCGTTTATTCACGAGTAACCCTCATGGGGAAAGTCTGGAAGAGTGCATGACTTTTTAAATTGACCTTCAACTTGTGTTTTTATAATGTTGAAGGTGCATTTTTATGATCCAATCTGTGGAAGGAGGTTAATGAACCAGTACTTTCCACACACGGGGCTGAATGTGACTGCTGAGGTGAAGGAGGGCTGCATAAGCGTGTGCTAGGAAGACCAAAGCACACCTCTGCACGTTTTTAATTCAGTGTGGCAAATAAGCATTTAAAAAATATTTTTGCATTTATTCTTTTACTTTAGATTAAGTTAAAAAATCATTTACTATTGGTTTACCATTAGCTGTTAAAGACTTTAAACATATGGAGAAATAGTGATCAAAAACACTGAAATATAATTTAGCCTCCATATGTGAGCTGCACAGTGGGTTAAGGGAAGAAGTCAATGTGTCTGCTATACACAGCTAAGATGTAACTCACCTATTCAGTGAAGAACGTTAGAGAAGAGGAATTAATGTGGATCCTAGCCTCATCGTGATCACAGTATATTTCACAAGGCACTTGAAAAACATTTATTTAACTTGTCTCCTAGATAAAAACAATTACGTTCCCCCAGCGTTGTAAGCCAAGTGAAGGAGCTTTCAGAGTTTCAGCGTGCTTCATTCTGGTACTTGTTCTCATTCTGTGGGCTGGGTCACAAAGGGGTTAGAGAGATTGCAGTGTTCCAGGACGGTCAGTCTCGGTGCTGTTCCCTTCAGAGCCTCCTGCTGGGGTGGGAGGGTCATACTTTGTTCCACTGTCCTGGTCAGGGCTGGGCATCCAGTTCAAAGTTAGTCAGGCTGTAGGTTGGTCAGTGGCTTATAATATGGCTTGATACCAAGGATCAGCCCAAATTAGCATGATGGCGACCATACTGGAGTAAGCGATTTCTTTGTCTTAAGAGAGTCAAGATACAGAGAGAGTTATTTGACTGTGAGAGCAGGAGCTGAGAATACACACAGAGAGGGGGCAGTCTGCAGATGCCACAGGCCCTCAAAGCCACAAGTATGCTGACGTCACGAGGTAGAGAAAGGGCATGTATAGTTCCCAGTAGTGTAGCCTGAGCTGTGTCTCGCCTGTGGTTAACAGGTGTTCCTTAAATGGGGTTTCCTAGGCAAGAGCATTTGGGAAACAGCACATCTATATCCCTTCTGGCGAGTCACACAATGCTTTAGCTTATTAAAGGCAGAGGACTCTCCAAGAAGCTTGTCTAACGTTAACTCAGTGTTTCCCAGACTTATTGGATAACGAAACTCTTACCTGTCGACATCTTTTGTAACACTTGTGTTCCGTGGAACAGAGTTTAGAGTAGGAGCTGGCATCTGTGGGTGGGAGCAAAAGAAGGGGTGGCCCCCAAAACAGACAGGCAGCTCAGTCCCCATGTCAGAGGAGTCCAGAAACTCCTTTGCTGAGGCGGTGATGAGAGATTCTGGTCATTAGTTCTGTTTTATACTCTAAACTGCCTTCTAGTCATTGTGGGGTTTGGGTACAGCTGCTCTAACATTTTAGAGCTGCCATAATATTTTAGTGTTCCTTATTTCAGTGAGTATTCTAATCTCAAACTGCCACTAATTGAGATGAATTGAGTAAGTCTTTTTGCTTATAACTGAGAGTCACACTAATGTAACAGGATGTTAGATGTAATTTTCTAGTTGTCTCACCAAAACACTATGACAGGTGACAAATGTCCTCACTTCCTCTTGAGATGTTGCACCATCTACGTGGCACTTGCTGAGAGATTATGGAACTGGTGTTGCAGCATTAGCTCCTCACATGCTCCAGGTGAGGGTGAAGAGGGTAAAGCATTCATTATGGGAGTGGTTGGTGGGAATCTTTTGGCGAGAGAGTTGTCAGTGCGCCCTCCTGGGGGAGAGGAGAGAGTGCCCTTCCAGTGTCATAGCCAAGTGAGGGAGCCTTCAGGTTCAGGGGTGCAGGGACTGGTGCCTGTTTCATTCTGACTAGAGCTGGCAGAGTGAGGTGAGGAGGTGATGGTGGAGGAACTGTAGTCCCACTGGTTGAGGGCTAAATTGTGAACAGGTGAGCACCCACAGAAGGCACTAGCACTTGGGTTATCTCAAAAAAGAGGATCTTCTGGAGGGGCAAGGAGAACCCAGCACCAAGTGACTAGAGGCTGAGAGTAGGAAGCTAGAATGGAGGGGACAGCCCTGGTGGCCAGTTGGAGGAGGTCCTGCTCGTATTGGCGACTACAGCAGGTTCCTTAGCAGAAGGAAGGGGCCCCCATGAGGAGGAAGAGTCAGTAGTTGTGTGTCTGCTGCACTGAAGCCTGCTTTCAGAGGACGGCTCCAGCAGCGTGGGAAGACTTCGATGTCTGGCCTCCTTCCCCTCCTTCCATTCCCTCAGCCTGGGCCAGAGGCAGCAGAGGGCGTGGGGGAGGAGGCCTAGGGGGCGCTGACTGTGCCCCACGCACCCCCCATCCACACAGAAGTTTCCCAGCTAAGGTAGGTCCCAATTGGGAGAACAGAGAAGTTTTAATCAGATAACAATTTGGAGGTTGGCTGTTTGACCAGACTAGAATTTTTGCCTAAAAGTGACAAAGGCTTATTATCTGAGTGATTGGAGGGTTTATGAGCAGATCCACACAGCGGGCAGTCGTGCTTTTGAATCATTTAATTCTACACTCCATGCAGTGGGAATAGGACAAAGCTAAAATCAGTATAAAGAGTTTGTATGTGTTTACACTGTTTATAGCAATTTATAAGTGTTTTTTTACACTGCTTCCTAAGTAACTAATTACACATGAACTAATTCTAGCATAAGAGACTGTGGACATTTATAATACACAACCAATTAACATGCATTCAATCAATGGACATTTATTAAGCACCTCAGCTGGGGACTGGGCCTACAAGGATGATTAAGAGCTAGTAATAGTTCCCACCCTCAAGAAGCATGCAGTCTGAGAAGTCCCAGTCTAGCCTGGGGGTTTCTTACCTCACGTTGTGTAAGAATCACAGTGGTGTTGGTTGTGGCACTGGTTTCACTGCATCATCACCTCTAAGTATGACTCAGTAGGTCTGGGTTGGGGCCTATGAATCTGCATTTTAACAAGTACCTTGCTCTACAGGCCACTGATGGAGAAATAATAATCTAGCCTTCTAAACAGCACCACACACTGTAGCAGCTCTTACTGTGTTAGACCATGTGTTACTGATTACCACAGAGTTTGTCCCAGAATCCAGGACAATATTACCCATTTGGATAAAACTGAGTTTCTGCCTGTTCTTTATTACTTCAAATGAAAACAGTTGGATAGATTTTAACCAGATTAGAAGAGCATGTTTGTTTGCGCTTGTCTGGCTTAAACTAAGGGTAAGGGAAATTTATTTTAGGCGTTCCTGAGGAGGGGTGTCCTTCGAAGAGAGAGGCAGCCATCTTCCAGAGCCATGTCAAGTGCTGATTTCTGACGATGCCACTTCTCCCGTGAGCAATCTAGGCTCAGGGTGGGAGCAGCAGGAGTTTGTTGATTTAATGATGGTTAGTGATTAATGTGAGCAGCTTAGGGGAGGCCTGAAGCAGAATCTTCACAAAAACATATGCAGGAGAAAATGGACGATAAACGTATGAACAGGGAGTTTTAATCCCCATTCTTGTGTTTGTCAGGGAAGTTTGGGCAAAGATCTTGCCTTCTCTGTTTCTCTGGTTGTATAATTAGGATAGTGCTGACTTTTTTCCATGAGGTTGTTGTAGGGAATAATGAACAAAAGCCTCTGTTAAGCACTTGAAAACTTTATAAAGATGAGTGTTTTTAAAAGATGAGTTTGGTTGTATGTTAAAAATGTAGATAAGCTAAATTTTATTGCAAGATCTTGGATTTAGTTTAATCTGGCATTACCTTATAGTGTATTTTTTTGCTTTGTTTCCTTCACCATTTGTTTCGATGACTCAGTGTACAAGAGTGATGTAATTTTAAAATCACACATGCTTAGATTTTAAAAACCTAGCGAGCTGAGTGTGGTCCCAACTACTCAGGAGGCTGAGGCAGGATGATTGCTTGAGGCCAGGAGTTCGAGGTCAGCCTGGGCAACATAGCAAGACCCTATCTCTAAAAAAAAAAATCTAACTCAGGAACAAAGGCAATTGGGAAACAGCTTAAACACATTTTTAGAAAGCTGAATAGGTTTTTAAGAGGTAAAACAGGTGAGGAGAAGTATGCTAAGCAACAGACTGTGGAATTGCAGAGGTATCTACTGTATATTCTTTTGGTTATTAATTGGCCAAAGGCCTTTGAATCATGAACATAGATGAAAATCTGTGAAAAATTGACATGTGTACTCAAATTGGGGCAGTACATTACCACGGCCAAGATATGGTACAATATGATAGTCTTAAATATTTAACATAATGCTATGCCATATAATTACATGTATGACATTATTGTTAATGGGAGCCAATTAATAAGGGTGACAAAGCAGGGATGAACGTTAGTTATTCAGGCACTGATGTTCAGATAGCCACCTGACAAGCCATTTTTCTCAAAGTTCTATTCCTTAAAGATGGTAGAAATATCAATTGTTTTTGCAGAGTTTCCATTTCAAGAAGCAGTTATTCATAATCCCCAGAGAACTGTTCCCAACAGACTACAATAAAACTTAGAATTAATGGTGGTGACATTTTAGAACTAAATTACTGCCTTCATGCCTTAAATAACTATCCTGCCTTCCCTATTCAAGGGATTTTCAAATTTTTCACTTCATTCCTGGCTTATCTCTCTCATCTCCACTGCTTGACTAGTTCCTTGTCCCTTGCAACCGAATGCAGGAGGCTGAATATCTAATATTCCCCTTAAAATTCTCCTGCTTGTTAATAGTACTTTTATGGTAATTCATCTAAAATAGTTTTTCAACAAACTCTTCTCAAAAGCTATCTCTGGCTTTCCATTTCTTTCTTCATTTTGGTGCTGAATAGCTGCTGTACCCCATCCATCCTGATGTTTATATGTTTCCTCCTCTCTTTCTCTGCTTTATGCCGCAGAGATGACTGGATATTTTTAATCCGCTTTATGCGAACCTCTTTGTTCATGGCTCTGCCCACAGGGCCCTCGGGTTCTGCCCGTCTGTCTATGTCCTTCAAAGGCTACTAATGAGGTTTTCTTCAGGAACTTTTTCTTGATAAAGTGAAGACAGAGGAGTTCTGGGAAAGGAAAACCTTGAAGAAGACCTTGAAATCCTTGACCAGACACCTGGCCATCTGGTTCCCTAGGTCGCGCAGCCCCTGAAGGCTCCTCTCCTCTCCGGCTGAGCTGGGAGCCAGTCACTGGAAAAACATCGCTGACCTTGCCGGCCAAGTGAGGGAACCAGGAATGAGAGGGAGCTTTCTTCTCATCAGCAGACGGAAGGTTTGCGTCAAAGGCTTTCTCAGCGCCACCTGGAATCAAGGCCTATGTTTCCCAGAGCCAGCTGGCAGGCTTTCCTTCGAGCCTCCCGAGCACTGGCCGCAGAGCTCTCGTGCAGCTACCAAGAAGTCACAGTGGAATTCCCTCGAACACTCCCACTGCCCTGGCTTTTTTTGGTTTGGTTTTTTTTGGTCCTTGTTCTTAAAGCTTACTCTACCTTATAAAAAATAGTTATAGGAAGAAGTTAAACATGTAAATGTGTTCTAAATAAAGGGGCTTTTGCTGTAAGGTGGTTGAAACCTAAGTTTTTTGAGAGTGCTTGGTGGTACGCAAAATAGGGAGAATCCCTCTTTGAGGCCAGATTCCTCGGTGTTAGTGCTCTGGAAGCTCTGGATTACTCGTCAGAGAACGAGAAGGCGCCACTCTCCCCTTCTTTCCCTTGGTTACCACCTCTCGTGTGCACAGAACGTTATATTTTTAAAAATGCGAAGTTAGAAGATGGGGGTGTGGGTAAATTTTCATTGCGTCTATTTGATATCCAAAATGAGCTTGTTTCCTCCTTTGCATTTTGACTCCCTGACCCACCCAGCCCCGCCTTCCCCACCTTTCTTTCAAGGATGACGTTTATCTCATAGTTGAGAGGGAAAGAGCTGAAGGCTCATTTTCTAGTAATCATTCCCTTTAGTTGCTCACCTTCCCAGTCTCTTTTCTTGTTCCTATTTTTAGCCGGTCATAGCTCTTTATAATTTGGAAATTTAAGTCCTTAAAAACAAAGAAACAAACGATTTCACTGCGATGACAATTTTTAAATAAATAATTGTAGATTGACTACTATAAACTGAGCATGGACTAGGCACTTAAACAAATTAAAAGCAAGGTCTTGTGTCATGTGGCGAAGGCAGTTTCACAAACAAATCATTTAACACAATAAGATAAATTGCTTTGATGAGGTTGTGTATGAGGGTTGATGGGACTGTAGGAGAACTGGAGCTTATAAGCCGACCGGGAAGTGCAGAGAAGGCTTTCCAACAGACATATCTTCTCCAGTAGGAGCGCGCTGGTATGCGGCGGGGAGGGGCTGGCACAGGGTGGCAGGGGATGGTACGTAGCGGGGAGAACAGCACGTGCGGAGGCCCGGCAGCTCTGCAGGACAGGACAGACACAGTTACCACAGTAATTTAGTGTGTTGGAAGAACTGGCTGTGAGGCGGGGTATGGAAGGGGATTGAGGCTGGGAAAGGAGACGGGGTGGAGATCATGAAAGGCCTTACATACTACGGGAAAGGAGTTTGTCAGATTCTATCTTGGAGGCACTGGGGAGCCACTGAAGAATTTCGAGCATAGTATGATCAGATGTTTACGTTTGAAAAATCCACTCTGGTGGAAGGGTGGAAGGTAGATTGGAGGCAAGAAATACCAGTGAGGATGCTTTTATAATATTTAGTTTGGGAGAGAGACAATGAAGGCAAAAGTAGTGCAGGGGGGAGGAGAGGGAGAAGAGAGATTTACGAGGTATATAGGATTTGGTGATCAATTAGATACGAGGCAAGAAAGAAAAGTTTCTGGCCTGGTCAGAAACTTGTGACATTTATCAAGACAGAGAAAACAGAAAGAGGAACAGGTTTTCTGCGGGGTCCGGGGGGGATTGGGAAGAGGAAAGATGAGTTTGGCTTTGAATGTAAAGAGTTGGAGGTGCTGCTGGAACATTCACGGTGGGAATGTTGAGTGGGAAAGTGGCCCCACAGGAGCTCAGCAGAGAGTTGTGAGCTACACGTATTGGTTTGGGAGTCGCTCTTGTGGGTGGCTGTGTCAGGTAAGTGTGTGTAGAACAGGTGAGTGCGTGAGTAGGGTGGGTGAGTGCCAAAGAGTAGAGTGAGTAAGAAGGGTGAGAAGAGAAGAGGGATAGCGGAGGACCACACTGCACACATCATGGTGGTGCAAGCCTGAATACTTCAGCTTGCCCCTCCTGAGAACAAGGACGTTCTCCTAGAGAGCCATGACATCATTTTTACACCAAAGAAAATCCACATTACTTCAATAACATTATTCACAATTTTGTCCATACTCAAATTCCCCAAACTGTTCCTTATAGATGGTTTTTAAAAATCTAGGCTCCAATCCAGGTTTGTGCATTGCATTTGACTGTCAGCTCTCTGTAGTCTCAGTCTAGAAAGGCCCCCAACCTTCCTCGATTTTCCATGACCTGAGACATTTGAGAGTTCAGGCTAGCTGTCCTATAAGACAGCCTACATTCTGAATCTCAGTTAGATTTAGGCCAGCTGCTTCTAGTAGTTCACCAGTAAGTGATGTTTTTACCTGCCACTGTATCATATCAGAGAGATTCTAATGTCAGGGGACAGGCCCCTTTTATAGTTAGATTTTTGACTATTATACCAGAAATTGCCCAAATTATTAGATCTGATAATTTGACAAATCAGACATATATATGTATACATATATATGTGTGTGTGTGTGTTCTTTCATCTTTAAAGTATAGCTTAATGTAAGTCAGCTTTGCTGCTATTTATTCAGATTGTTTTTTCTTGGCTTTATGTTCCCATAGAAACCTGTGATGCAAATAGCTTATTCTGAGTGAGGCTTGGTCTGGTTCGATTAAATCCAAAGGCTTCAGTCAATCTGGTTCACTGATATGACTACTTTTGTGTCTGAGCAACCATTATGCCCTGCAATTCTGATAGATAAACCAGTGTTTTAAGGGACAGACAGAGGAAGTCTTGTCCACTGAGAAGCAGCAGCCGGAGAGAGAGCGGGTGAATCAGGAGCAAGGGAATGTTTATAGCAGCCAGGACTCTTTTGGTGGTAAATAATAGAAGCCAAATGCAAACTGACTGCAGGAAAAAAGGGAATGTGTTATAAAGATACAGGGGTAGTCAGGTATGTAGATATAGGCATATAACTGGAATATGTGATGAGATCATTATGGGAAATCCAAGAAAGGTGTTTTCTTCTCATTCCAAAATTCTAGGGAAGTCCCTGGTTGGTTTTGCTTGGTGATCCCCCCCCACTAGGCTGGTCAACCATTTGGGGAGGTGGAGGCATGTAAGTATACAAACCTGGTGGCTGGGAGCTTGGCTGGGTGTTAGGGGCATTTCCTAGAGTAGGAGAAATTATTGACCAGGCTCTAAGGGGGGCTTCTCACAGTGGTATCAAGATAATGAGGAAAAGAGTTTGAGGATATGGGAGGGGTCACTGTGATATACAACAGGAGGTGAAATGAAAGGGAAAAAAGTATCCATTGGGTTTGGCATTTAGGATGTGAATGGTAACTAGCAGGATTAGTTTTAGTGGAGTGAGGGCAGTGGATTGAAGAAAGAGTAGCAAGAAAGGAGCACAAAAGTCTGTGTGCTAGAAGTTTGCTTTGAAAGGAAGGAGGGATGTCCACTAGCAGCTACGGTTTAAGGTTTAAGACCTTTGCTAAGGCGGAGATTCCTTACCTGGGCTCCAGGGCTCTGGGAATCTATCAACCCCTTAGCAATAGCATGCAAAGTTACCTGCTTCTCAAAGAGATTTGTGATCCACAAATATTAAGAACCACTGTGCTAAAGGAACGGTGCTAGAGGAAGAGGTGAAAGAAATAGGAGAGATGAGGGCTAGCTTGAGCCACCTGTGAGGAAGGGGCAGGGTAGGAGCCAGAACTCGAGGAGAAGGATTGCCCTTGTTGGGAAGAGGATGTTTTTTTTTTTTTCTTCTTCTGAGACCGGGGAAGGATGTGAAATCCAGGGCAGACGCAGACATGTTTGCAGGGAGGGTGGTAGGGAACTGTGAGAGTCGTTCCTGACAGATTCCATTGCTTTCTCTTTTGTTTTGGTCCATCTTGGCTTGGCATCACAATGGAAGAGCTCTTTCAGCAGACAGCTATTCTCTTTCTTAGCCTTGTCGTTGGGTTTTCTGCTTCTGTGATTGCTCCTAACTGATGTGCCTTGTCACTGGTGCCATCCATGGTGAGTTAGAACCTGAGCTGTGCTGATCTGGCCCCCTGCCCTCGCCCCCAAGACCTTCTACAGGTCACCCTTTACTCCTTGCAGGTGAAACTGACAGTTTTGAACAGTTAATTGCACCTTTTCCCTTTCCCTAAAGGTAAGCTGCATTCAGGGCTTTCCCCTAGTTTGGGGCTTTCTGTGTTGGACTCTCCTGGGGAAAGAGGTGAAGAGTGAGTCAACAGGCATGATTCAAGATAGTAAGTGCTTCTGTGGGTGGATGTTTATTGGAGTTAATTAAATTACAGTGAGTGACCTTTGTTTCTTAAATGATCTTGAGCCAGAACGCAGGGAAAGGGTGTTCTATAGGCCAGACACTCTGGATGTGGAATCTGAACATCTCTTTTCGTGGAATGATCTCAGCTCAGTCTTTTATACTTTTCATGCCTTAATTTTACCATCTGTGAAAGCAAATACTATTTTACACCTATGTTAACTGTGTCTGTTAACATTCCTGAGACGTTCCATGAGAACAGACTGTTTAAAGTATTATCATTAAATAAAGAGCTGGAATCCCTTACAAGCCACTCCTGTGATCTGAATGTTCTTCAAGCTACAATTGTGGAAGAACCAGTTTCTGAAAGAAAAGCTTAGTGACATTCTTTTGAAAATCTTACTCATGGACAATATTCAAAGAGTGCATCAATTTTTTACTTAAAGGAATTTTTTGATAGAAAGTCATATTTCCTGCTTTTGATTTTTATAAATCCTTGAATCTGGAAACCTTTCTGTACCACTGAGATTCCCTTTAAAAATAATTTAATAATAATAAAAATCATCAGTCATTAAGCTATCTGGGACTTAGCTGTACTTATTTTTTTAAATGTTGCATTCAACTTATTCTTTTAAATTTTTAAAAATTGTGGTAAAGTATCCATAACATAAAACTTACCATTCTAACCATTTTAAAGTGTACACTTCAGTGACAGTAAGTACATCATATTGTTCTGCAACTATGCCCACTATCCATCTCCAGGATTAGTTGTACTTCTTGAGAAATGAAAGTAAATGATCTGTTTGTTGGCTTCACTGACTCCATCTGCTGGGGATCTGAGACAAAGTGGGTAGGCTGAGTAACTCTTTATTCTTTGGAAGCCTCTTATTTCTGAGGAATGGTTCCAAAATGAAATTCAAAGGTGTGAAGACATGAGGATCCCACTAACGACAGGTGTTGTCAAGGTCTACAGTGGTTTAGGATTCCTATGCTAGCTCAGCTTGCAGGTTCACACAGCTGTCCCTTGCTGACAAGATGAAGTAGGTTTGCTTTGGAGAGCAGAGGAGAGTTCCCAGGTTTCTGTAACTTCTGGAGCTACAGAGCTCAGGAGAACTTCGTCACAGTGGTGCAACAACATATTATGGCCCAAATTAGCTGGCTTCAGCCACACGGAAGCAGTAGGAGGGAGGAGGAAGGTGGCTGTGAGGAACTAAAGCAGCACAAGGTCTGTCCCCGGGGAAGAAGGACACTCACTGTCCCAGCCTGCTGACTGGAGGAAAGAGATCACCCTCACGTAGTTGAAATGAGCTTAACATCCTGTTGGTAACATCCCTTTTTTCTCCATACAGCCTAAGAAATGCAGTTAGCTGGGGCTGGGGTGGTTCAGTTTGAGCATTAGAACCCCGGTGCTCTTCAACACTTCCCCCATGATTCAGCCTTCCTCTGGTCATGTGAAAGGAAAATACTGTCTCCACAATGATTTGCTCAACATCTGTTCCTGGAAGACCTGCTTGTTCCAAATGTGACCTCCATACTCACCTGATTTTATCAAAGTATGTTGATGACAGGTATTAAAAGCTCATAATTTACAGCTACAACAACAGAAAATGTTATACCAAGGGTCAACACAAGCACAGAGATGATCCAGGAGTCTTCCTGGCTGGATTAAATGTCTTCTTTGGAGGACCGAGTTGTTTTTTCCTTTGATGTGGGGATACAAGTTTGCCCTATATATTTGTGGAGGAAAGTTCTTATGGTGTGGTCCAGTGGCTCTGCCAGGAAAGGAAAACGGTTTCCTTCTCATTTGATCAAGGAGGCCTCTGCAAATGAGTTCAAGGTCACGGGGTTTGCATATTCTGGACTTGATCGACATGGCATCACCCTGTTCTCCTTGAGGGGTGCCTCAGCGAGTGCCAGCACAGACTGCTCCTGGGTCACCTCTCTCCTTAGCCAGCCATTCACTACTTCTGGGACATTATGCCGGGTGTAGGCACCCTCTCCCCATGTCTAAGCTCCCCTCGGTAGCATGGGAAGTCTGGCAGTGGAATGGAGACTGTGACCTTGTTCATCATTCATATTGATTCACGAGAAACATGTAAGGAAACATTGTACTGGACCCATATTAGTGAAAGAAAATTTAGAGAGAAAATGCAAAAGATTGGTCAGTGGGTGGATTGGCATGTCTGTCCGTCTGTCTGCCTGTCTCTCCCTTCTTCCCTTGTGTCTCTTTCTCTGAATCTCTTGCTTGCTCCCTCACTCGTGCACACATTTCTCTTTCTTCAGTCTCTCTGCCTTGCTGTATCTCTCCCTCTGTGTCTGTCTTATGTCTTCTGTGTGTCTTGGTATGTCTGTCGCTTCCTACCTTGTTTCTCTGAGCGTATTCTGAGCTCTAACTGTGTCCCATGTGCTATGCTTAGATGCTGAGTGCCTAAAGACAAATAAGACTCTGTGAATAACAATGGTAATGATAGTAACTAGCACTGTTGCTAGTTGCTTAGCATTTGTTAAGAACTTTATACACATTATTGCATTTAATCCTTGTAATAGCTCTTTGTAATAGTTACAACATTACTCATTTCATAGACAAGGAAATTGCCATCCATATAGATTTGTAACTTGCCCTAGGTCATGTAGCTTGCAAGCTACTGCTCCCTTTAGCTGGTAACTTGAGTTCTTGGGGACTTGAGGCTTCCTATAGAAATGTTTTATATCAAATTGATTCTAGGTTATTAATTTGTTCCAGGTCTAGAAGCAATGTGCAGCTCTGAAATTTAACTGAGTGTGTATGCGCGCGTGTGAGAGAGAGACAGATAGTAACAGAGAGACTTAGGGGCAAAATGAGAAATAAGAGACAGACATACTGAGACACACACAGGCATGAGACCGAGAGAGAGAGAAAGAGATACAGTAAGAGACAGACTGATAGAAAGACAGAGACACGAGAGAGGAAAGAAGAGACAGACAGATGCACAGACTGACAGACATACCAACCAATCCAGTCATCAAGTCTCTTGTTCTTTCTCAATTTTCTTTTACTAGTATAGGGGTCCAGTATAATGTTTCCTTACATGTTTCTTATGAATCAACATGAATGTGAGCAATGGTGTCCAGCTCTATGTTGTGTGCTATGGGGAATACCGAAGATCAGCGGCAAGAATTTGGCAAGTCTGAAGTACAGAGAAACCTAACTAAAAGCTTTTTTGTTCTTAGCAATAGAACACAATAGAACCATTATTTAAATGTGTCTTACAATATGTAATTGATCAAGCATAGGCTTTGGAGTTGGGCTGATGAAATTCATATCCCAGCTCCTTCACTTACTAGTTGTGTGGCTTTCAGAAAGTTACTGAACTCAGCCTCAGCTTTCTGATCTGCAAAATGGCAATACCTATTTTATTTAACGATACCTATTTTATGGAATCCTTGGGAGTTTTTAAAGAAATGATGGCTAAAAATGTTTGACACAATTAATTTTAGCCATTTTTGTTTTGTGACTAGTACTGGTAAAGATAATCTACTTTAAAATTAACTGAATAAACTTATCTGCTCTTAAGACGTTGTGGCTGCATTTTCCTACTTTTAGAACTTGGATACCTAGTTTCAGGGAGAGCTCTCCTCAGCCAGAGCACTATGGTGACCTGAAATCTCCTGCCCTGACACCTAAAGTCTGCTTATCAAGCAGTCATTATCCTGTCACTGATAACTTCTGAGCCTAGGAAAGCCCTGTTTAGAATTCTACTATAGAGCGTGCTCCCTCCCCTGAGTTCCTGCCTAAGATGTATTTTGAATGCTTAATGAAGAGACAGGAAGAGAGGAGGAGATGGAAGAGGAGGAGGAGAAAAAGAGGACAGGAAATAGGCAATCACTTAAGTAAAATTTGCCCTGTAAAGAAGTCAGCCATCTTGGTCCTCTCTTGCTCTTCTCCTCCCCAAATCAGGTGCCACTACCCAAACACACTGGGTGCTTTCACGTGCTGTGTGCATTTGCTGATGTGGTTCTGCCTGCCTAGGATGCCCTTCTGTTCATTTCCTGGACATTTCCATCTGTCCAAAGCCCAGGAACTGCTTTGTGTAGCTTTCCCCAACACCCATGGATAGAATTAATACTTCCCTCTTCTGTAGACCCAAAACACTTTGGAAATACCCCTATTTTGGTGGTTATTATAGTCTGCCTAATTGGAAGCATGGTTTTTGTCCACTCCAGTAGACTGTGAGCTCTTGCAGGCTGGCAGTATCTTGTGTGCTTTGTACTTTCATCAGGTGGGACAGAGCCCCTGATGATTCTGGGGGAAAAGACTGAGAAAGGCTTTTGCCATTTGTCATGATTCAAAGTTTCCTTTCCTTTGCTAAGTAGCTACCGGGAGAGCCCAGCCAGCATGGCTTAGGCATTTCCATCCCATAAGGGACTAGACAGGGATAAGGGTAGATTAGTTTTGCATTTTCTATATGGTTTGTATTGTGTCATGAGAATATTTGCTGGCTGGTTACTTTGAAGTGCTTCTGGAAGAGACTAGAGGAAGCCCAATTCTCAAGCCCAAATGAGGTAGGAAAAGTTGTCATTAGATACCGTCACTGCCAATCCTCTTGGATATGCTAGGGAAGGCAGGTCACCTCAAGAGGTGATGTTCACTATGCCTGATTATAGGTAAACCCTGCCCAGGTTTATAGATAAACTCAATTTTCCACACTTATTGGAATGAGAGATTCTTTTCAGGTAACTCCTATTAAAATCTAGTGGGCAAAGGTTGAGAAATGTAGCCTTTAATTATTGGGTGTGGTGGAAGGTCAGTTGAGTGAGGTTGATTGTGAGTAGGTTTTCCTTCAGAGAAGTAAAACAGATGGAAATTACATGGCCTTGTTGAGTAGGTTTTTATTTCTAAAATTTTTCTTATTTCCTCAACTTTTTATTATGAAATATTTCAAACATAGAAAAGTTGAAAGATTAGTACAATGAACTCCTCATGCCTTCTGCCCAGCTTTAACAATTGTTAATATTTTGATATATTTGCTTTATTTCTCTCTATATACCTTTTTTTGTTGTAGTTGAGCCATTTGAAAGTAAGTTATATATATGCATGTTATGACACATTACTTCCCAATATTTAGCATGCATCACTTCAGAATACAGATATTTTGTCTACAGAAACACAATGTCATTATTCCTACTAAAAAAATTAACCATCTAAAATCAACTTAATATTTAAATTTCTGCAATTGTTCCTCCAAAATGTTTTTATAGCTCTTTTTATCAAATTAATGCACACGCTACACTTAAAAAATTTATTGTAACATAGGATAGTTCCTCCGTCTTCTTTCCCTCCATGACATTGACCTTTTGAAGAATCCAGGCTAGTGGTCCTATAGGATGTCCCACATTCTAGATTTGACTGTGTCCTCATGATGGTAACTTGTTCCTCTTTCGTATTAATTCTTAACTGTGTCTGCATGTCAGAATCACCTGTCTTGATTAGTTGGCCTTACAAGGAAGGGAGAGTAATTGGTCCACTCTGTTCTCACTGGAGGTTATTTAAATAAAACTTAAGACCTAGAAAAGAAAATACAAATGCCTGAGTTCTATGCTAATCCAATTAAATCAGAATCTCTGGGGATGGAGCCCAGGTGGCCCTAGTTTCAAGATTCTCCAGGTGGTTCTCATATGAAGCCAGCATTAAGAACCACTGCTCTATCTCCTGTATATTCTTTAAACTACAAGTTAGATTCAGGTATATGTTTTTATCCAGAATATCTTAATTGTACATTGCATTCACCTGGGAAGGTTTTTTTTTCTTTTTCACCTGGGAAGCTTTAAAAAATATTGATGCTTTGAGTCCCTATATAGATTCTGACATATTTGGCATTGGGAGTTTGAAAAACTTCTCAGGTGATTCTAATGTAGTCAAGACTCCCCAGTGCCTTAGGGTTAGGTTGCTTGTTTAACTATGCATGGTGTCAGCAGGCACAAGTACTGCCACATTGTTCCACTTTTGTGATGCAAAATTTAATCACTAGATTAAGGTGGTCACCACCAGACCTCTCCATTGCAAAGGTACAATTGCTCTTCTCTGTAAAAGTAAGTGTCCCTGGGATGATACTTTAGTACTCTATGGATATCCTGCATGCTAACAAGACTTTATCCAATTTTTTTAGCTTTCATTGGTGATTGTTACATGAATCAATTATTATATCAGGGGTTACAAAATGGTGATCTGTGAGTTTTGTCATTTCTTCTACATTTATGAGTGACTTTCTTTCGTAAAGAAGAGCTTGTCCTCTTCGTCGTCCCCATGCCCCACCGGGAGACCCATGTATTTTCAGTTAATAACCAGCTACCATCATTATCCTTTTTTTTGAGATAGGATGTCCCTCTGTCACCAGGCTGGAGTGCAGTGGCATCGTAGCTCACTGCAGCCTTGAATTTCTGTGCTCAAGTGATCTTCCTGCTTGACTCCTGAGTAGCTGGGACTACAGGCACGGGCCACCATGCCTGGCTAAGTTTTTAAATTTTTTGTGAAGACAGGGCCTCGCTATGTTGCCCAGGCTAGTCTCCAACACCTGGCCTCAAGCGATCCTCCTGCCTCGGCCTCCCAAAGTGCTGGCATTAGAGGCATGAGCCACAGTACCTGACCCGTTATCGTTTTTGATGCTGAAATTGTACCAAATTTGGACAGTGGGAAGCGCCATTCAAGTTGCTTTTTTTTTAAAGTAAATTTTTACATTGAAATATAATGTATAGATAAATGCACAAAAAATCAAGTCTGTAGTTGAAAAACTTTTCACAAAGCAGACACCTGTATAGTCAGCTCTCAGATCAAGAAACAGAACATTGCCAGTAGCCCAGAAGCCCTGATCGCACCCTCTTCGTATCACTTCTGCCCCCACAGGAGTACCCACCAGCCTTACTTCTAAACCTATGCATCAGTTTGTCTGGTTTGGAGCTTTGTGTAAGTGGAATCATCCAGCACGTGCTCTTTTCTGTCTGGCTCCTGGGCCGTCATTATGTTCATGAGATTCCTCCATGCCGTGTGGAGTGGTAGTTTTTTGTTTTTTCATTGCTCCTGCCATTTATTTATGCATTCTAATGTAGGTGGGCATTTAGGATGATTCCAGGTTTTGACTTTTTATTTAATTAAATTAATTAATTAATCTATTTTTGAGACAGAGTCTCACTCTGTTGCCCTGGCTTGAGTGCAGTGGTGTCATCACAGCTCACTGCAACCTCCAACTCCTGGGCTCAAGGGATCCTCCTGCCTCAGCCTCCCAAGTAGCTGGGACTACAGGTGTGTGCCATGCCACCCAGCTAATGTTTCTATTTTTTGTAGAGACGGGGGTCTTGCTCATGCTCAGGCTGGTCTCAAGTGATCCTCCTGCCTTGGTCTCCCAGAGTGCTAGGATTACAGGCTCGAGCCACTGTGCCCAGCCCAGGTTTTGACTATTATGTGCTGTTATATAATAGTGTTGCTGTGAACAATCTGGTTCTTGGGGTCAACACATTTTCTTGGGGGTGGGGGACACATACCTAGGAGTGGAATTGCTTGTTCACAGGGTATATTTAACTTTAGTAGATGCTGCCAAACAGTTTCCCTCCCATTTTCTTTTGATATAACCCCACTGTTCTTTATGCACTTCTTTTACTTACTGGCAGAAGTTGTCCTTGGCTCATCTTTTGTGTTCTCTGCATTAGCTCTGGAAGCAGCCATTTCTTGGAGGAGCCCTTGTTGTTTTGAATAGGGCACCGTATTTAAAAGTCAAAGTCTGGGTGCTATTTGTGCTCATCACTACTAGGATGTCATTATGCTTAGGTCCTTTTACTGGATGAAGCTAGTAAACACACCAAAGAACAAAATCATATGTTTGAACTGATAATTCCAATTCCAATTTAACACTACAGAGTCTTTTTTCCCCCTCTTAACTCTGTTTTATATGTGCATCTTTTATGTTGAAAATCTTGCTTCCTAATAACATCAATATATTTTGTTTGCTTTATTCTACATTTACAGAAAACATTTCAAAATTGCAAAACTGATATTACTACTGGCAATAACATTATATGAGTGAAGTAATATATGAATATATATGAAGCTTCAGGTTTCTTTGCAGTTCTTTTGTCTCTTGTGAGCAAATTTGATACAAGTTGAATGGCTTAAATCCAATGAGGAGGACGAGGAGTTTATCTAGGGGTTCAAGGAGGGTGTGATGCTCAGAATATAGGCTGTGGGGCTGGGTACTCCTTCCTTTTCCTTTCCCCAGATCCTTTCCTGAGGGTTTCAGGGCTCCCACTGAGAAAGGGTGCACAGCTGCGGGCAGGATTTCCTTCTCTTAGAGTTCCTTTAGTCACATCCTCCCTTCACTCTGATTGTGATGGCTAATTTTATGTGTCAACTTGGCTAGGCTGTGGTGCCCAATTGTTTGGTCAAACACTTGTCTAGATGTTGCTGTGTAGGTATTTTTTTTATATATGATTATCATTTAAATCAGTAGGCTTTGAGTAAAGCAGATTACCCTCCATATTATGGGTGGGCCTCGCTCAATCAGTTGAAGACCTTAAGAGAAAAGACTGAGGTCCCTTGAAGAGGAGGGGATTTGCCACCAGACTCAAGGCATAAACTTCTTGCTGGAATTGCCAGCCTGCCCCATGGATTTCAGACTTGCCAGCCTTCATAATTGTGTGAGCCAATTTCTTCAAATAAATTAATCGAAATTAATCTCTCTCTCCCTACACCCGCCCCGCCCCCATTGGTTCTGTTTCTATGGAGAACCCTGACTAATATACCGGTTATCTCAAACCTCAGACAAAATGTTTGGAGATCTTTGCTATGTGACCTAGCAGTGGCATCAGGGTGAGAAGCAGACGGTAGTCATCCAGGAAGGAGAGGAACAGAGCAGGATGATAAATGGCCCTGCTGAGGGAGTGGGTACAGGAAATGATGTGTAAGGACCTGTCTCCCCTCCCACTCAGAACTTGGCTAACAAGGTTACCAGCAAACGGCAGGTGTGATCCTTGTTTGATTTGGAATTATGTGTCCTCCCGGGCCAGGAGCAGCCTAACCTGCCCTGCTTTGATGAGAGGAAAAGGCTCTCTGCGACCCTCACATGCCTCCCGGTGCCCTTGACTCATGGTTCCTGTCAATGGCTCTCAGATGGGACAGGCTGTTTTTGGGAAGCGCTTCCTGTCAGCGGTGGGGAAGGCAGGCCAGAAGCTAATTGCTTTCACTGCTTAATGAGCAAAGACCAAGCTGCCTGTTATAAGAGGCAGTGTAAGATTTTCTCCAGCTCTTCCTCCCTAATTTTTCTTTCACCTTACTCCTCCTCAGGAGCAGACTTTGGTAAAATAGGGGAAAACAGACTATGGATGGACACAGTAATGCATTGAACTTAGGCTATGAGACAGTCAGTACAAGCAGCAGGAAAGTTTTTGTCCCCACGTGGACATTTCATTCTGGGATCAAAAGTCTCCTCCCATGATTCCTAGGAAGTTTCTGCCACTGCCCTTCCAGGAAGGAGTTGAGACCCGGGGTAGGGGGTGGTAGACAGAAAGGGTAGGAGAAGACCAAGCGGATAGTGAAGCAAGAGAAGAGAGACTGGAGAGTGAAGAGACCCCAGGGACACAGGGACACAGGGGACTGGATGGGAAGAGGTTGCAATGTTTTGCATCATCTGGACACTGTGCTTATCTGTAAACATCCATTAGCAAGAGTCCCCTCCATAATTGGCTGAGTCCACATACCCTCCTACAGACATAACCAAGGGATGACATAGGTCACCAGTCTAGAGGAAAGCTACCACAGTCTTGCAGGGGGTTGAAATCATGTTTGTGTGCTCTGTTTAGTTTGGGTTTGGCAGGGTGGCACAGAGAGTAGGAGCATGGCATCTGCTCATGAAGTCAATGTCAGGATCCAAATCCTGGCTCTGTACTTTACAGCTGTGCAAAATTGGATCAGTTACATAACTTCTGAGCCTCAGTTTCTTCATCTATAAAATGGAGTTAATAATCTCCACATTTCACAGGTGCTTGTGAGAAACAAATGAAGTAACACATGCTAAGTGCGAGGCCTCAATACATGGTTTCTGATGGTTGTGACAGGTTCTCAGCCTGCCTTTCCAGGTCGGCACTAGAGCGGTGCTTCTCAACCTTGGCTGCACCTTAGAATCACTTGAAAAATCCCCATGCTGCATCCAAGACCATCACACATTAGAAACTAAGTCAGTTAAATTAAGTTGGCATCTCTGGGGTGGGGCCCAAGCAAGGGTAGTTTTTTAGTTCTTCAGATGAGTATAATGTACACTGTATTAATCCCTGCCATCACACGCTCGCCAAGGAGATGCTCTACAGCCACAGTCTAGAGGCCATGCTGGAGAGACAAATGTGTTGTAATCATGTGTGTCATTTTGTCCTCGTAGAATTAATGGAATGATGTGGTCCATGTTATTAGGTGCTAGTAGGAAAGCAATGTGCAGTAAGCACAGTGGTCAGTCAGATAAGGTGCTGTGAAATAAGGGAGTGAGAATAGTGATGGATGGTGAGGAAACTAGGGTCAAAGTGCTTGAATCTAGAGAACTATGAAAATCTCAGAGGGTCAGGAGGAGAGAAGTTAAGGATTTATCTAAAAAGTAAACAAAAAAACCCAAAATGGGAACTATGTAGGGCAGTTAAGCGTCACAGGACTGTGGCAAGAACACAGGAACTGCCTTCCACCCCCAAAGAGTGATGTTTGGAAACTTGGGGTGGGTGGTTGACACCCCTGTCACTGGGATGGAAAGGTTGGGAAAAGCAGGTCAGGTAAACTAGTGAGCAGGGAGCAATGCCCAGGTGGGTACGGTAGGATTCAGGAAGACAGAAAAGGCTTGCCAAGGCTTTGCTTCCTTGGCTGAAACAAAATGCTAAATCATGCATGCTCTGCAGTGTATTCATTCATTAATGCAGCTACTATTTATTGGAAGATGACTCTACACCAAATAGGCAACGAGCTCCTTCAGGGCTGGAACCTTGTCTTGCTCATCCCTGTGGACACAGCATATCCAAGAAATGCTATGCTGCTCCCACCACACAGTGGCTGCTGGGACGCTTCCCTGGCTCTCTGAGTTTAAGGGTGAATTTGGTGTAGCCTCCTCTGTCCTCTGCTTGGCTGTCTTTCATAGCTGGTGGGGGTGGTTGTGATGATGTTCTATTAGCCAGGGTCATGGCAGTGATATAGGAAACAAGGCTGGTTTATTAATCTCCTATGAGGCAACAAGAACTATAAATGTCAAGGGACTGTTTGCCTGAATCATCCAGCCCAGCACATTTTTCCCCCTGTAGGTATGCCATGCTTGAAAAACCAAATTATAATCAGGAGGTTGCTTGGTGAGCAAGAAGCTAGAACAGGTGTAGCTAGTTATATGAGTCCAATCTTTAATGCCATCAGGTAAAGATGTATCTACAGCACAGTGACAAAACTGCCACCTGCCCAGACAGGTCTAGTGTTTGGGCCATGGTACTTTTCCCCGAGGCATCTCCTGGGGTGGACAATGCTGACTTTGACTCTAACTTTCTTTTTATGCTTTGCAGCCTATGCAACCTGCTCCCTATTGGCCTGTTCTTTCCTCGTGCAACTTAATGTATTCAATCAGATTATAGCTTTGTTTTGAAGGCCTGGGCCATTCTGATTCTTTTATGGGACTGCATTTCTCTGTTCTGATTCATTACATGTTGATTTATCTCTTAATTCTCAGAAGACAGCTTTGTCTTATTTCCAAATTTCTGGACGATGCTTCCTTGTAGCACCCAAATTATTGACAATGCTGTAAACACGAAAACTCCAATATTAACATTCATATCCAGTGAGGTAATGTATCATTTTATTGAAAGTGTACGTGTTTAGAGAGACTAGATATTTATGAATTATACCCTGCTTACCTCCTAAACAGATTTGAGACAATTTCTAGCTCAGGGCAATATTATAAATGTAAATAACTGCTATGGCATGAGCTCTGACCAATCATAATAGATGTGCATCAGAAATAACTGTTGTCTGTTCCAGTGTCTACCAACTGAACATCAGTGTTCCTTCTAGATGTTAGAACATCTATAAAATAGCACCATTGTGGATAACCCAGAGAGGAACACTGATGCCAACACAAGTTTTAGGAAAGCTCTTGTGGGTGTGAGAGTACCTCCTTCCCTTCTTTACCTCTTCTTTCTCCGTATCATGACAGCCCCAGGGGGTGGGGAACATATTCCTCTGGTTTGCAAAATAACCATGTTTCATCAAATCAAAGAAGCCAGTGATTGTAAGATACATCATTATTTTACGTTCCACTAAGGAAGAAAAAAATATTTCTAATTAAATTATGACACACCAGCAATTAGACAATCCCAATTTCTAACATGTTACAATGGAAAATATATGTGTCTTAGATTAGATGAAATAAGGTACACCATCTCTCAGAACAATGGCGTCTGCACCTTTGCATGTTGGGGCTTTTCAGTTACTCTCTTTGTCCAAACAAACCTCACTATTGATAGGCAGACAGAAGTGTTTTTACACAGGGACAAAGAACCATGCCTAAGAATGCCAGACTTTTTGGGAAAATTACCATACACCAATCTGTTCCTCTTAGGGAAATTTGCAATATACACAGACTTACTTCTTTTATCTTTTCCTCCCAGAAATGAAGTTCTGGGATAGGAAGGTAGATCATTCCTGTTAGGAAAAATTAGAAAAAGGGAGCTGAGGGTTGGGAATAGGAAAGGGAGATAAAGCGCGCAGCGGAGTAGACTGTAATGGACATGAGTGACATGAGCCAGATACGTTTTACGTCGATTTGTGTCATCTCATTATGCCTTACAACTGCTCTGTGAGAAATGTGCTGCTATTGCTCTCCTGACTGATCAAGAAGTTGTGAGGTGAAGTAACTTACCAAGGTCATACAAGCGGTAAATGGCTCAGCAGGGATTCAAAGGCAGTTGCCTTCTTGCTTCAGCCAGGTTTTACTCACTTTTTAACCCATTCAAATGAGTTTAAAAATTTATTTTAATTGTAGTGAAATAAACATAACATACAATTTACCATCCTAATAATTTTTTTTTTTTTTTTTTTGGAGACATGGTCTCGCTCTGTCACCCAGGCTGGAATGCAGCGGTGTGATCATAGCTCACTGCAACCCCGAACTCCGGGGCTCAAGGGATCCTCCTGCCTCTGGAATAGCTAGGACTATGGGTGCATGCCAGCACACCTGGCTAATTTTTAAAATTTTCTGTAGAGACAGGGTCTTGCTATGCTGCCCAGGCTGGTTTCAAACTCCTGGCTTCAACTGATTCTCCCCTGCCTCAGCCTCCCAAAGTGCTGGGATTACAGGCATGAGCCACCCACCTGGCCCCATTCTAACCATTTTTAAGTGCACAGTTCAGTAGTGTTAAGTACCTTCACACTGTTGTGCAGTCAACCTCCAGAACTCTTTTCGTCATTTTTCAAAACTGAAACTCTGTGCCTAGTAAACAGCAAGTCCCCATTGCTGCCTCCCCCAACCCCCAGTAGCCTCCATTCCACTTTCTGTCTGTATGAATTTGGCTACTCTAGGTAGCTCATGTAAGTAAAATCATATAGTATTTGTCTTTTTGTGGCTGGCTTATTATAGTTGGCATAATGTCATCAAGGTTCATCCATGTAGTACCATGTGACAAAAGAATTTTTAATTTTATTGGCTATTTTTCCTTGTCATTTCTATCATTCTATTTGATTATTTCCCAGATGTTTCTATTCTTTTTTTCCGCATAATGTTTTATTTTTTATCATTGTTGTTTATTCTCCTTTTATTTCTTTGATATTTTAGAATACATTGTACAACATGGTAACTATAGTTAATAACAATGTATATACTATATTCTTGAAATTTGCAAAGAGAGATTTTAAGTGTTCTCACCATGACAAAATATGTGAGGTAATGCATATGTTAATTAGCTCAATTTAGCCATTCCACAATGTATACTTATTTAAAAATATGTTTTACACAATAAATATATATAATTTTTATTTGTCAATTAATAAATTAAAAAAATAGCATCTAAAAATATTTAAGAATATGCTTATTATTTTGTTTCAGAAACTGTTATCTAGTTTGTTGTCTCTGTTGACTCCTGTTCGTGGTGAATTAGTTCTATGTATGTTTTATTATTACTATTTTTATTTATTTTAAGTGGGGATTTTTTGTGCGTATGAATTCCAAGCAGGCTGAATTGAGAAAGACTCTCTCAATGGTGGATTTGTATTTGTTATTTTTAGGCACCCTGAGGGAATCACCAGCCCAGGAACTATATTTATGTTTACTTCTTGGCTTGGCAATTCCCCTGTCACAGGCATATATACGTTTAGCTATTTAGATTTCAAATCTACATGTGGCTTAGCTTCAACTCCTTCCCAGTATGGGCCCAAGACTTCATCCTTAGTCTCTCTCCTCATCTTTCTCTCCCTACCCTCCTCCCAGACCCCAGTCACATAGAGGCCTTCAGCTTTTGCTCTAGTGAGCTCAGTTGAGTATCTTAGTCTGTTGTGTGTTGCTATAAAGGAATAACTGAGGCTGGGTAATTTACAAGGAAAAAAAGGTTTATTTGGCTCATGATTCTGATGGCTGGAAAGTTCAAGACAGGGCATCTGCATCTGGTGAGGGCCTCAGGCTGCTTCCACTCATGGCAGGAGGCAGAAGGGGAGCCAGTGTGTGCAGAGATCACATGGTGAGAGAGGAAGCAAGGGGTGGGGAGGTGTCAGGCTCTTTTTAACAATCAGCTCTCTAACAGAGTGTGAATTCACTCCCGAGGGAGGGCACTAATCTATTCATGAGGGATCTACCCCCAGTGACCCAAACACCTCCTATTAGGCCCTACTTTCCAACATTACCACACTGGGGATTGAATTTCAACATGAGATTTGGTGGGGACAAACATCCAAACCATGGTAGTATCTAACGAAAAAATTTTTGTTGTTATATTTTATCCAAAATTTCCAGATATTTTTAGTTGTTATGTTACCAGATCTAGAAGATTCATCTTGTTAAAACTTTGAGGAAGAAAAAAATTTGCAATATTTTTATGCAAACATTAGATGGTAATTGGAAAAATAATTGCATAATATCCATCATTATTAATTTAAGATAGTGAAACATGTTTAGTAATTCTCATTATCCAGTGTCTTCTGTATTGTTCTATTTTAGTAAAGAGAAATAATACGAAAAACAGTTTCTATAACTTCTTTTATGACCTTGCCCCTGTTTTCCCCTAGAGATCTCAAGTTCTTCAACTGCTGCTAGTTCTTGTAGGGGTAGTTTCTAGTCTTGTTTGGTTTCTTCCTATAGCCAGGCTGTGGCCCCGAAACAGAAATGTCTTTCATGCTTCACATCCCTGCAAGAGGGATGAATCACATGACCAGCTGGTGTCACTCTGGAAAAGGCCCCAGGGTGAGCAGGCCCATTGTTCAGTTGGTTCCTGCTTATAGCAACAGGCAGATATGACAACCAAGCAATCTGGGAGGTAAAATGAGAGGCCTTCCTAAAGGCCCACAGCCCTTAATTCCATAAAATTGATCTCCCCTTCCTCAACACAGTGCAGACAAGAAGGACAACAGGAAAGAGATGTTGGTTCTGAGGCATTGTAAAAATCTTGTCTTAGTTTTCCTTTTTCTGTGTTTCATGATATATGGGTGGCACCTAGCTTCTTATATCTAAACCCTGAACCTAACTTTTTTTTTCTTTTTTAGGATTATTTTCTCTGTTCTTTTGGATCATTTTACCTCTGTCACTAGCAATTCCCTTTGTTGATCCTCTTTTTCCTCTTTTCTCTACAAAAACCAAGGCTATTATGTAAAATCTTAAAGGACCCACTATGGGGATTTGATAAAACAGTTGTATGCAGCAACGATAATTTGGGTCAGGTTTGTTCCATTCTGATCATCTGATCTAATGTTGAGATGAAGCCAGGTGAACCTGGAAAGAAGTAGGATTAATATGTCCTTTAGATCAGTGTTTTCCAACCATTTTCCCCCAGGGGTTGTGACACTAGCTGTAGTCCACACAGAGCATGGACTATGGGTTGCACTTCAGACACCCTATTGAGAATGGCTGCTTTTCACATATTAGATATGTGAAAAGGGTAATGTCAGAGTTGAACCCTCCAAAGGATTTCTTAAATGCTGATAATTCAATTTTTGGATTGAAGTAGGTCAGTGTGCTTTAAATGGTGCCTATCAATATTTTGTCAAAGATGTAGAAGTCAGACTTGTATTCTCATTTACCTTTGCTTGCTGGTATATGCACCAATTAGGAATCTTTATTGTGAGTGGCCAAAACCCCCAAACAAACTGGCTTAAACAAACAAAAAAAGAAAGCAAAAGGAATTCACTGGCTCTTGTAACTTAGAAGAGCACAGGTAGACCAGCTTCAGGTGAGACTTGATTCAGGGCACCAACAATGCTTGAGGGCTGTGCCTCTCATCTCTGCTTCTCTGAGTTGTCTCCTCTGTGAGGCTCTGTGTTATGGACCCTGGAACGCTCAAGTTCCCATCTTTTCGATATACAGTCTTCGGTAGTATGACAGGAAGTGTCTGTTTCCCATGAGCCTAGCACCCTTCTCCTCCCCTGAGGCAATCACTATGGTCAAGAGAGCGTGCTAGGCTGACTGCCTTGGAGATGGGACGTGTGCCCACTGAGGGCCAGGGGTGACGCCCATGAAGTGGCCCCTGGAGGAAAACTGGTGAACCAGTACCAAAGTTGGGGAAATAGACGTGAGGAGGCACAAACAAATATGTCCACTTCATGATTTATTAATAGATGGCTGTGGATAAGACAACAATTTTTCTCAGAAATGACTATTGAGTATGCTCAAGGCTTTTGGACTATTGGAGACCCCAGAACTTTGTACCACAGTGTCCAGAATTTGAACCTGAAAAAAATGCAATAGCAGGTGTTGCCAGTTATTTTAACCATTAAAAGAATTCCCTGTAGAGCATTTATTTGTTTATTCAACTACTATTTATTGGTTGCCTACTAAGTACCAGGCACGGGCAGGGACATTGGTGCTGCAGCAGTGAACAACAATGAAAAGGTCAGTGTGGGCTCTGAAGTAGGCTGATCTCCAGCATCGCTTGGGGATTATTTTTAATTAATTTAAAAAAAATTGAGTTACACGTGCAGTAAAGTGCACAAGCCTTAAGCATACAGCTCTGAACAATTAAATCACAATCTCTGTGAGATTTTTCCTTGTGAATCCTAGCTGGGATTCAGGAACCCCATCTCCTTAAAAATATAAACTCAGTCATTCAGACTTGGAGAAGATTTGTCAGCAGAAAAGAAGTCAAACTCTATAAAATAATTTTAAAGAGGTTTATTCTGAGCCAAATTTGAGGACCATGACCCAGAGCCACGATCAAGAAGTCTTGAGCAAGTAGACTCACTGTGGTTGGGATTCCGTTTGGTTTTATACATTTTAGGGAGATAGGTGTTACAGGTAAAGTCATAAATCAATACGTGGAAGGCATACATTGGTTTGGCCCGAAAAGGTGGGCCATCTTGAAGTGGGGGCTTCCAGGTTATAGATGGGTTTAAAGACTCCTTGACTTGTAATTGGTTAAAAAAGCGAAGCTTTGTCTGAAGTCTTGGAATGTTTTAGATAAGGAAGAGACAAGTCAGGGACTTAATATTTGTCGTGTAAATTGAGGACCTGCAGGTTTGTGTTGCATAGCCTTAGGTCTGTTGATGAGTTACAAAGGGTATCTCCAAGAAGGGAGGGGGCATGGTGAGGCATGTCTGACCTCTGCCTGGTGGCAGACAATTTAGTTTTAGGATATCCTCTTGGCCTGGAGGGGGTCCATTCAGTCAGCTGGTGGCGGTGGGGGGGGGGCGGGGGAAGCCTTTTATTTTAGTTTAGTTCAAAATTCCCTCCTTTTGGCCAAGATCTGCCAGAGGTAGCATCTATGGCCAAACTCTTATTTTGTCCTATCCGCTGCTGGGGTGGTGTGGCTACCTGCCCCAGGTCCATCCAAGGCCCACAGTGGAACCCCTGTGGCCAAGAGGACTGAATAGCCAAAAGGGACTTACAGCGAATTAAATGTTTCGGGCCAGACAGGACTGGAGGGGGACAGGCACTCATCAACCCCTTAAAGCCTTCTGGGAAACACAAGGAGTAAAAACCAAAATGTTACAGGCAAGGCTATAAAATTAATTCATTTTATAAGTGTTGAGTTATTATATTTTTGGGTTTAGTTGCATACTTGTAGCAAACACAAGTATTGTTAACCATTTAAGCTAAGGACTTTAGAGACTTTTGTTATGTCACAATATTGTAGAATCTTTAGTAATTTGTCCTGAGGTGGCTAATAAATTAGCCACTTGTCACATCTCCTTTTGCACAAACCCTATAACTAAGAACAATTGTACTCAGGAATTTCTAAGTCTATGGGAAGCAGGAAAATTTCTTTATGATTGGGATGGATATCTGTACCATGTGGCCTGAAAAGATAAAGTTTTCCAGTTAGTATTTGTTTAGGCTTTTGTGTGCCCCTTCTTGATCTGGAGGGTCTAAACTAATTCCATCCCTAGAATTGGCCCTTACAATCTCACATGCCACCTTGTCCACAATAGTCCCTGGGCCTAGAGGGAGGATGTTTGAACAAGCTGCTGGCAGTGAATAACAGGTTGGGCCCTGCCCTGACAGGATCCAATAGTTTAAATTCCTGGAGATATCAGGTAAACTTGTTATTTACTTAAAACTTGTCAGGATTCTGGAAAACAAAGCAAGAGAATTAGTAATGTTTTAAATAGCAAGTCATAAAATTTAGTTCAGTCTCATGATGTTGAGTTAGCGGTACTCATGGATATATCATTTTTTAAATTAAAGTCCTGGAAGTTTGTTCTATTTTAGTCCAATGGTATATAATCTCCAAAGTTATCAGAAACTTGTATTCAAGAGAACTTTGCCTGTTCCATGATTTCCTTGAAGAAGTAAACTTTGGACTTAGCCAGTTCAAAAAAAGACAAAATAAAACAAAAACACTTTTTGAGATGAATCAAAGTAAAATAAAAACTTGGACTAGTCATGGTTAAAGAGACAACTGTCAAATAAGGTTGGTTATTTTTGTGATATATGGCAATTTAACATAACATACATCAAGACATAGCAATATTTTATAATATTGGAACATATATTAATAACATGTTTATATAAATATAATCCAACAAAGGTTAAGCACATTTCATATTTGACAATGGTTCTTGTACAGTTAACATGCCAAATAAGCCTAAATATGTCCCTTTTAGACTTTCAGTGGCCCTAAATATATAAAGAGTGAGTTTGAGGTCAAAAGGCTGGATTTAGAATTTGGGTTTTGGAAAGTGTCAAACATCAAAGGCTTGAAACATTTGTTCAAATGGAATCATAAGCCACTATAAAATAATGGTCGTTTATTTAACTAAGAGAGATAGTCATCAAAAGGTTCTAAAGGCGATAAAGGAAGATATGGGTGTAAACCTTAACCCTTAAAGTTTAGATTTTTAGTTAGTCAAAACCTAATTTAAAAAAACCAGGTTATAGAATCCAAATGAGTACATTATGTAATTTCATTAAGAGCAAATTAATATTTCAAGAAAACTTTGTTTTAACTAAAATTTATCTTTTTAATTATAGCAATGGTATCAAATACAAAATTCATTATAAATTTCCTTTATAAACTTTATCCCAACTTTCATGGGTCATCTACAAAACATTTTTAAAAACTGTTTTGTCCTAACTTTTTCATTTCCTAAATAACCAGTCATTTTAGGACTAAAATTTCAGACAAGATCCTTTCTTTATAATATTAATTTCTTTTCTGTTTAATCTTTTTTACCAAAATATATTTCCATACTCATTGCCTTTTTACATCTTTGTCTTTTACTCACAACTTTCTATTTTGTTTTTATTCTCTTAAATCAATATTTTGATTTAAACTTTAAATAATCTCTGAATTAGACAAGATTATACATATATATTTAATAAGAACACATTTCACGCTTCTTTTATAATCTTATTAAAACATAGCTTATTTTTTTGTATACTTTATGTATAGAATCACATGCATTGATTAGAATTCTTATTCTTAGTAACATTAAATTTTAGTGAAAGCTTAAAAGCAGAAGGTCATAAATTGTCCAAAGTTGTCATGAAACAAGATTGCAGGTTACTACAAAATTATAGACAGGTGTCAAACTGATGATTCAAATATTTTAAAAACAAAAATCTTACCCTTTGATAGAGGAGACTCAGTTTTCCAAACAATCATAAGACCTAACATAGACAAACTGAAATGTAAATTAGGAGGCCAGTTGAATCTGTCTTTTTCTCTCCTTCCCCTGCTTTTTGTAGTTATTTAAAAGGTGAATTAAAAATCCTTTGTTATTCTTAAAATCTTGCTTTTTTTATTAATGTCATATGAAAATCTAGTTCGAAAGAATAAACCAAATTTTTTCATTGTATTAATATATTAGTGATTAAGTTAATTTTAATAAAATCTTATAAATAGATCCATCTAATTTTAACCAATTTGACTGCAAGATTTTTTATAACCTTTATATATCTTTTATTTACCTTTATAAACCTTCTATACCCATTCAATTTTAATCATCACTGACTCATCAAATCTAAAATAGTTTTAAAACCAACAAATTAGATGAAACCATCCCTTTCAACAAAACTATTAATTTTATTTTTATATAGAATTGTCTCCTCCCTACCCAGCAATCTCAATTACATATATTAATCATAATGTCAACTCTTATAAAAATCCAGAAAGTCAAAGCAACCTTGAACTGCAATCAGTCCCCAATTTTATCACTATTCATAAATACAAAAATAAGATAAAGGTATAAAACTTAAACTTATGCTCAAAATATTTTAGCATTTCATAAATGACTCAGTCATTTCATGATCATCTTCCTAACACAACATGACTCAAAATTCTAAATCATATGAAAATTTCATTTGTATTTATCTCGTTTATATTTACCTAATTTGTTTAATTTATTTATGTTAGCAGTTCACTTAGATTCCAAATATCATTAAGTTATTTTTCTGTTAACCATTATTTCACTCTGTAAATTAGATATAACATAGAACAGGGATCAAGATATGGTTTTAATTATTGTTTTTAAACTCATAAATCTTAACCAAGAAAGAAACAAATAAAAAAGTATTTTAATAAGGGTTGTTATTTTAAACAATATAACATCATTTCTAAATTTTATAAATATAGTAGACATCTTAGAATATATCTTATTTAAAAGTGTTAATTAATTAGATTCTTCCAAAGACCATATCCCAAAACAAAATCTATTGACATTGGAGGTACCAAAGTGTCCCTGGCCCCCAAAGTTTAGTCAAATTGTAGGGAGCAAAGGCCATTGTTCCCATAAAGATTTGCTGAAAATTTATTGACATGAAGATTAATTGGAGAAAAAATTAAAAATTTATACATGGATGCTTTCAGAATGAACACTCAAAGATGCAGGGGAAATTGTCCATTTTTATGTTTAAAAAATTAAAAGTATGGACAGCCATGTAGAAATATGATTGGACAAAAAGGCTGAGTGGGGAGCCCAGCAAGGCCTTTCTGTCTAGATTCTGTTTGGCCTCTGAGTGTGCATTCCTTCCTTCTGGGTGTAGGCAAAACCCTTCCTGAAATGGGGGTTTTATAAGTAAACAAAGTAGGTCAGATAATTACTTTATGGCCAATTTTTACATAGAATAATTTTAGTTTTTATGGCTATCTTTCAGAAAAAAGCGGTTCTGGACTTTATGACCTGCCTTGGGGAAGAGGGATTTTGATTTTTCTGGCTAGCTTCAGGGAAGAATGGAACTAATAAGTAGGAGTACAAGGCAAGGTCAGAGAACTTTTGTTTCTCAGGCCTTCATTTTAGGCCTTCATTTTGTTACGGCAACCGAAATCAGATAGACTGGGAACACACTGAGCAGCACGTGAGGACGTAGAGAGAACAGGTTTATTTTATGCCGGCAGGCTCAGAGGGGACCCTGCCACCAAATTCTGAGCATCGAGCTTTAGATGTAATGACCTTTTATAGAGGTCTATACCAGGAAGTGTACAGGTAAAGACGTTACTGTAATGTACAGATAAGGAAGTTGCTGCAAAGGAGCTGCTGAAAGCTGATTACAGAAGCGAGAGTTGCAGTCATTAAGCAGTTTCAAGGACAGTGGAATTGTCCATTTCCCCATCAATTTCTGAACCCCATCAGCATATTACTTGACTTTAGACTAAAAAAACCTTCAGCACCAATCCTTAACACCTCAAACAATGACACAAAGTTGTAACACATTTTTTACATGAGGATCAAGATTAAGCTGTTTAAAAACAATCTAAATAGTCTCAAAACATTTTTTTAACTTGGGTGTAAATTTCAGTAAATGTAATATTGTGAGTGGGAAAAATAGAAATTCACTAAAAACCTTTTACCCTGAAACGGACAAGCTGTAACCCTATGTATGTTAATTGCTCGATCTGCTTCTGTAGGACTGCTTGTCACCACACCCACAGGAATATTTGTGAAACTGATGTTATAAAGAAAGAAATTGAAATTGACTAATGCCTGCAGGTCATGCTCCCGTAAACAGCTCCCCCTTGCAGCAGCTACCTTGTAAGTTACAGTAACTTCCTTATGTGTACACTTCCTGGTATAAGCTGCTCTGTACCCCCCCCTTGCTCTTGAAGTATAAAAGACAAGTCCCCCTGAGAAGGGGTGCTCAGATTTTGGTGGAAGATCCCCTCTGAGCCCACCAGCATTAATAAACCTGATCTCTCTGCATCCTCGTGTACCTCTCGGTGTTTCTCTCGGCAATGTGACTCTGGTTTTTGCTGTTACATTTTTGGTTCCCTGACCGGGAAACCCAACTGCGTAGGCCCTTTGTTGCCACTGGTGTGGGACAGGGCACTGGCCGACCGACCCTCCCGACTGCGGAAGTCAGGCGCACCAGGTCCAAGTCTGGATCAATCATCTTTGGTGCTCAGTGGGGCTCTGCCGGCCACTGACCCAGAACCCGGCCGGACACAGTGAGGACACAGATGGACAGCCAGGAATCGTCTGAAGACCTCAGACATGGTAAGGTCCTGGGACCTGTCCCAGTCGGGCCCGTCCCAATGGATGGAAGAGGAGACTGATCACCTCCTTTAGGCAGAGGTTTCCCCGGGTGGGTATGTTTAACCTCTCTGGCTGTGTGTGTGTGTGTGTGTGTGTGTGTGTGTGTGTGTGGTGAGTGACTGTTAATGATTCCACAGCTCTGGCTACAGGATCTGACTGAGTCCTAATCTGCAGTTCCATGACAAGGACATATGGCATAATGGTGACTCACTTTCCCAAAAGGGGGGTGACCTGGTCTAGGACTTATATGGGTGCATCTTAGCCAAGTCATGTCCTAAGTCCCCATGAGGGGAACGGCCAGACTGACGTCTGAAAGTTTACCCCATCCCTTGTGTGGCACCATACAATCTCACACAATGGGCGGGTCTGAGTTCAAGCCAACAGTGTTAGGATGTATGCTAAAGAATTTTAAAAAGGGTTTCTTAGGTGACTATGGGGTGCGGATGACTCCGAGTCACCTGCGCACCTTATGTGAGGTAGAGTGGCCATCTTTTGAAGTAGGTTGGCCAGACACAGGCACCTTAGATGTCCAACTTGTCAGAGCAGTCTAGAATGTTATTACAGGGACCCCAGGCCATCCAGACCAGTTCCCCTACATTGATGCTTGGCTTGAGGTAGCCCAGACCTTGCCCCTGTGGATCTGGTTCTGTTCAGGAAAGGGAAAGAGTATGATTCTTCTGGTGTGCAAGCCCATGAAACTGGGACCCAAAGAGTCACCAGCCCCTATCCACCAAGGAAGAAGAACTGCTGCTGCCGCCACCCTATAATCCAGCCATCCTGAGTTCTGGTCCACCAGTTCCTGACATGCCACCCTCATCTGCCTCACCACCCCAGCAATCCCCAGAACCTGGCCTGGGGACCCCCACTGTGGCTCACTGTCTCTGCTCGGCACAGACCCAGGAACTGGCCCTACTGATGCCCATCCGTGAGGTCTGAGGCCAGCCCTGCACTGCAGAAGATGGCACCACTCATCCTGGGCAGCCAGTCCTGTATTATCAACCCTTCTCAACTACAGACCTCTTGAATTAGAAGCAACACACCCCTCCTTACTCTGAGAAATCTGAAGCCATGATTGACCTCCTTGAGAGTATTTTTCAAACCCACCAGCCAACTTGGGAGGACTGACACCACCTCCTCCTGACATTCTTCAGTACAGAGGAGCAGCACAGGATCATCTTGGGAGTCCGCCGCTGGGCCCAAGAACACGTTCCCGGAGGGATCCTGGATGTTGAACAATGGGGCCAGCAAGCCATTCCTGACAGCATACCAGCTTGGGACTTCAACACTCCTGGAGGTCGCGACTTACTGATCTGGTACTGAGAGGCCCTCCTGAGTGGCATCCGAGAGGGTGCCAAAAAGCCTACCAACATGAACAGGGTTGCCCAGACTGTTCAGAGGGCTGATGAGGCGCCGAGCGACTTCTACTAGTGCCTCTGCGAGGCATATTGGATCTACACGCCCTTTGACCCTGAAGCTCCAGAGAACCAACGCATGGTGAATGCAGCCTTTGTAGGGCAAGCCTATCCTGATATACAGCAGAAATTGGAGAAGCTTGAAGGCTTTGTGGGCATGAACATTTCCCAATTGCTGGAAGTGGCACAGAAGGTATATAGAAACCGGGACCGGGTTGCTCAGTGGGAGGGAGAACGGAAAATGAAACAGAAGGCAGCAGTGCTGGCAGCAGCACTAGGGAACCCTGCTCCACCCCCACGACCCAAAAATCACTCCGATGGAGGCCGACGGGGGTGACGGCTCTTGCGTCCAAACCAATGCACATACTGTAAGGGGACCGGGCATTGGAAAAATGAATGCCCAAGTCAAAAGCCGGACAATGGGAAAAGGAATCCACTCCAGAGATACCAGCTAGAGCCTGAAACTCAGGACCTTATAGGCCTAGCTGGGGCCAGTACCAACTAGGCCCAACTGGGTTCCTTTGACCTTGGCCCCCGGGAACCTATGGTCGTCATGGAAGTAGGGGGCCAACCAGTGACTTTTATGATAGACACAGGAGCCGAGCATTCAGTGGTCACAACACCAGTAGCCCCCTTGACTCACCGGCAGACCACCATCATAGGGGCGACTGGGGACCAACCAGCACGCTGCTTTTGCCAAACACGGACCTGCCAGATGGGAGGCCACCAGGTGCAACATGAGTTCCTATATATCCCAGACTGCCCCATTCCCCTGCTCGGGCGAGACCTCCTGCATAAACTGGGGGCACAGATCACCTTCCGCGAGGAAGGGTCAGCAAATCTCACGCTGAAACCCACGAGGCCACTCATACTAGCCGTCACCGTCCTGAGGGAGGCTGAGTGGTGGCTGTTTGCAGAGGCAGAAGAAAATCAAGATCCGCCTGACCTCTGGCAGGACTTTCCAACAGTATGGGCGGAAGACAACCCCCCAGGTCTGGCGCACCAACACGCGCCACCAATAATAGACTTAAAGCCAGGGACCCAGCCCATCAGAAAGTGACAGTATCGATCCCGAAGGAGGCCCAGGAAGGAATCCAGAAACACCTGGATAGGCTCCGGAAGGAGGGCATATTGGTAGAATGCCAGTCCCCCTGGAACACCCCTCTGCTGCCGGTCAAGAAACCTGACAGGAGTTACAGCCCGGTCCAGGACTTGTGGCTTGTCAATGAGGTTACGGTAACTCTCCACCCAGTAGTGCCTAACCCATACACTCTTCTAAGCCTCCTTCCCCTGGACGCCGCCTGGTTCACCTGTCTAGATTTAAAGGATGCCTTCTTCTGTTTGAAACTGGCCCCGCAAAGTCAGCCCCTCTTTGCCTTTGAGTGGGAAGAACCCCAAACTGGGAGGAAAATGCAACTCACCTGGATGGAATTGCCCCAAGGATTCAAGAACTCACCAACGCTGTTCGGGGAAGCGCTGGCCTCAGATCTTGCAACTTACTCACAAGACCACTGCACTGTCCTCCAGTATGTAGATGACTTGCTCCTGGCAGCACCCACTCAGGGAGACTGTCTCTTAGGCACTTGAGCCCTACTCCAACTGGTCACAGATTCTGGGTACAAAGTGTCCTGGAAGAAGGCCCAAATTTGCAAACAACGCGTCAGATACTTGGGTTTCCACATATCCTGAGGGCACCGAGCACTGGGCCATGAATGGAAACATGCTATGTGCACAATACTACGACCTGAGGGTAAGAGACAACTCAGAGAATTCCTGGGAGCAGCAGGGTTCTGCCAGATCTGGATCCCAGGACTCTCATTGATAGCCAAACCTTTGTATGAAGCCTTGCGGGGACCTGAGGGGCAGTCAATCGAGTGGGCTGACCAACGAGAAGAGGCATTCAAAGCCATAAAGGACTTGCTACAAAAGGCCCCTGCACTGGGACTGCCAGACCTGACCAAAGACTTTAATCTCTTTGTGTATGAAAGACAACATGTTGCAGTGGGGGTCCTAACCCAGACTGTGGGACCCTGGTAGAGACCTGTGGCCTATCTGTCTAAGCAACTGGACCTGGTAGCCTCTGAATGGTCCCCCTGCCTACGAGTGCTGGAGCCACAGTCCTGCTAGTCAAAGAGGCAGATAAACTCACATATGGCCAAAAGCTCTCTGTAGGCATACCACATGCGGTTCTCCACCTCCTTAATAGCGTGGGACATTGGTGGCTCTCTAACAGTAGGCTGGCTCAATACCAGGGGTTGTTGCGTGAGAACCCCCAGGTTACTCTAGAGACTGTGCGAACGCTGAATCCTGCTACCCTCCTACCTGTTGAGCCAGTGCCACCGGATCATGAATGTACAGAGGTGATGGAAGAGGTCTATGCAAGTGGACCAGACCTGACAGACACACCACTGATGGCCCCGGACCTGGAACTGTTCACGGATGGCAGCAGTTACATTCAGAATAGGAAATGGTTCGCAGGTTATGCAGTTACCACAGCCAGTGAAGTCATCCTAGCAGGGCCTTTGCCTCACGGGTGGTCCGCACAGAAAGCTGAACTTTGGGCCTTAATCCAAGCCCTCAGAATAGCTAAGGACAAGAAAGTAAATATCTACACTGATTCCAAATATGCTTTTGCCACCGTACATGTTCATGGGGCCATTTACAAGGAAAGAGGACTGCTGACTGCAGGGGGTAAAGGGATAAAGAACCAGGAAGAAATCCTTCAGTTGTTAGAAGCCGTGTGGGAACCCGGAAAAGTAGCAGTCATTCATTGCCGAGGGCACCAGAAAGGAACAACTGCAGTAGCTACAGGAAATCGTCTGGCAGACCAAGCAGCTAAACAAGCAGCAACCCAGGAACAAGAGACTAAGGGTGAGCTGTTAGTCTCTAGTAAAATCCTCCTAGCCCCAGAGTGGCCGGACAGGCCGTGTTATACAGTTGAAGAGGACCAGTGGGTGAGACAAGAGCAGGCCAGAAAGAGTGACGATGGGTGGTGGCATTTACAAGATAACAGGACCTTCATCCCAGGAAACATAGCCTATTCGGTTGTTACCCAACACCATAACTTAGGCCACATGGGGAAAACTGCACTTGCCCACCTACTTGCCAAGGTCTATTACATAGCCAAACGCCCAACTCTGGCTGCCATGGTGTGTGCCCGATGTGACATGTGCCCGAAATAATGCCACAACATGGCCGAAGCCTGTACCTGGTGTTCAGTACTTGGGGCCACACCCTTTGAAGATGTTGAAATAGATTTCACAGAAGTGAAGCCCTGTTGGGGATACAAGTATTTGTTAGTAATGATCTGCACTTACTCAGGGTGGGTAAAGGCTGTCCCCACCAGAACAGAGAAGGCTTGGGAGGTAGCAAAGGCTCTCCTAAGAGAAATAATTCTCTGTATGGCCTATCCCTCTCATTTGGAAGTGACAACGGACCTAGTTTCATAGCAAAATAATTCAAACTATAGCCAAGACACTTGGAATAAAATGGAAACTTCACGCTTCATACAGGCCACAAAGTTAAGGGAAAGTAGAACTTATGAACCGGACCCTTAAGAACACCTTAGCCAAGCTATGTCAGGAGACAAACCTACCATGGATAGACATGCTCAGCTTAGCACTTCTTAAGGCCAGATGCACACCAGGGCCGACAGGGTACTCTCCCTTCGAGATCTTATATGGGAGACCCCCCCATCACCAGAGGCCTCAAAGGGGATGTTAGGCAGGTAGGAGAAATGAACTTACAAGGTCAGTTTATACAGCTATCAAAGATGCTACAGCAGATTAGCCAGACAGTATTAGAATGGGCCCCCTTGGCCCTGGGTGCCCCAGTACACCCCCACAAACCAGGGGACTTAGTGTGGGTAAAAGATTGGAAGAAAACCCCCTTGGAACCCTCCTGGACAGGCCCATTTACTGTAGTATTAGTCACACCCACTGCTGTCAAAGTTGCAGGAATTGCCCCATGGATTCATCCTACCCGAGCAAAGAGGGCAAGTCCGGAGAGCCAGCAGGACTTGTGGGTAGTGCGGCCAGACCAGGACAACCCGCTCAAGCTGCTCCTGCATTAGAGATCCACAGTGACATGGGACACAGGGAGTCTCCAGACTGCTGAGAATGAATGAGTCAGCCCGAGTCAGACAGTAACATCAAACAGTTTGAACTCGGACTTGTCGGGTTATTGACTCTGGCCTTGGGTATAGGACTTGGGTCTGTGACACCAAAAGAGTGGACATGGATCCAGAGAGCAGGAATGGTCCTGCTCTACTGGGGTGTGTTAACCATACTGTACTGTTTGTTACTTATGTATTAATGATGTCAATTTGGGCCACCTGTGGGGTGGTGGACATTACCAAAGGGCCCTGGGAGTTTCAAGTGAGGCACACTTGGGGAGATGAAGGAGTCATTAACTCCACCCAGTGGGATGGACAGTCCCCTTCAGTTATCATCCAATTTGATGTATGTGGGGCCATGGATCCTAATTCCAAAACTAACTGTGGAGGATTGAGTTGGGAGAGAGAGTATACTACCAACCACAAATATCTTTGCCTCAAACCTGATTTTAACCCAAACTATTGGCATCAGCCATGTCATGCTGCGGCTGAATTTTACTGTGGCAACTGGGTATGCACCCATGGGTATACGGGTAATCCAGGTAGTCCTCTAGAAAAACTGAGGGCCCCTAATAACTGTGGATTGGGAACCTGCAACCCTGTTACAGACAGGATCAATAACCCCAACAAGTGGACAGACAGGATAGCTGGCATCAGGGTAGACGGTAGAGGCAGAGATCCTGGAATAATCATAAAGGTGATAAAGGTCTACAAGCCCCGAGTAAAATATTACAAGCCATCAACACCCCCGACTTCTGTCCGAGTATTAGGTAAGGACACCGCCCACCCACAAGGATATAGATATCGGTGGGAAATTCCCCAGATCTGGCTGAAAGATTTGGTAAATGCCACACACCAGACCCTCAATCTTACTAACCAGCAGCTAGCTGCTGACTGCTGGCTGTGTGACCTCATGGACGTATACTGCCATTGGGGTCAATGATTCCACCCCCATCAAACTTGCCAATACTATCTGGGAACCAGCCTTGCCAGTCCTGAGGCCTATCCAAACCCTTGGAAAGGCCTAATGTGTCTTGGGAAAAGGCAACAGGCCAAATATAACTACTGATTGCCTGGACATAACACAATTGGAAGATCAAGCATATAGGCCTTCAAACAGTACATATTTCTCATGTGTAGACCGGGTATACAAGAGGCTGAATGGGTTAAGTTGTAGCCTATGTGCAATTGTAATCCTTATTCCAGACATAACTGTCACACCAGGATCGGATGTTGCTTACCTCTCCCCTCCTGAGCCACACCAGACCAAGCGAGTCCCAGTCCTGGTTCCAATATTGGCTACTATAGGTCTCCTGGGGGGGCTGGCCACTGAGGGAGCTGCCCTAGGGGTAATGTCCCATCAGGTTAAACAACTAGCCTCACAAGTAGATATTAACCTCAGCTCGGTAGAAAAGGCACTATCAACCCTCCAACAACAAGTGGACTCCCTAGCGGAGGTGGTACTCCAGAACCGGAGGGCCCTAGACATGTTAACAGCAAGCCAGGGAGGAACCTGCCTATACCTGAAAGAACAATGTTGTTTTTATGCCAACCGTTCTGGGATAGTACAAGAAAATTTAAGCCAACTACGGGCTAGGATCCAGAACCAGATAAAAGAGAGAGAAAGCCAATCCCCGTGGTGGAATCCATTTCAGGATTGGACCCCCTGGATTATGCCCCTACTCGGGCCCCTACTGGGACTAATACTTTTACTAATCATAGCCCCATGCATACTCAAATATCTGACCTCCCTAACATCTAGACAAATAGTCAGAGTAAAGTTACAGATGGTACTACGCCATCCCTCCCAACAGGTATCACAATGTGAAAACAATAACTACGCAGGTGAAGATTCAGTCTGAGTATTGAAAGGGGAATGTGAGGGAAAAATAGAAATTCACTAAAAACCTTTTACCCTGAAATGGACAAGCTGTAACCCAATGTATGTTAATTGCTTAATCTGCTTCTGTAAGACTGCTTATCGCCACACCCACAGGAATGTTTGTGAAACTGATGTTATAAAGAAAGAAATTGAAATTGACTAACGCCTGCAGGTCATGCTCCGGTAAACAGCTCCCCCTAAACAGCTCCCCCTTGAAGCAGCTACCTTGTAAATTACAGGAACTTCCTTATGTGTACACTTCCTGGTATAAGCTGCTCTGTACCCCCTCCTTGCTCTTGAAGTATAAAAGACAAGTCCCCCTGATGGGGGGGTGGGGGTGCTCAGATTTTGGTGGAAGATCCCCTCTGAGCCCACTGGTATTAATAAACCTGATCTCTCTGCATCTTCACGTACCTCTCGGTGTTTCTCTCAGCAACGTGACTCCGGTTTTTGCCGTTACACTATCACACCAAACCCTTAACCCTTTCCCAGCACAATGCTTCAGGTAGCCACCAGGCAGCCATCAGAGTAGGCATGCAAGATGAAAAGGATTTTGTCATTTCTGGTCTTCCTGGCTGTTGAAGGAAATGAAAATATGTAGTCCCAAAATACACTTCTTTGGCATATTGGGATATGGCTATTCACAGGGACTTCAAACAGAGGCATAGCCTTGAAAAGCTGTCCTTTGGTGGGGGAGATTTGCACGTATGGAGGAAATCTACACGAGTGAGGCAAACAGGCTTTCTCTGAGGTCGCCCCCCCCTTACCTGACTTATAGATTAACTCATAGGAAAAGGAGAGTAAAACAAGGACACTTTAAAAATCTGACAGAGAAAGTTTTACCACAGTTTACCATCTATTCTTTCTGAGTGCAGCTCCAAGATTACTGGAGAGATTTTTATCTACATGACAAGGCAGCCTTTGCTTGCTGCCTTTCCTCTCCCACAACCTATGCCTCTACCTCTCCCTGAGAAATCCCAAGCCTGAGGCTCTTTCGGTAGCCTCAGGATGGTGTAAGAACTTCAGTCATCTGGCTTTCCTTTGAGTCTTATGTTTGCAGGACTCCCATATCCATATGCATGTTAATAAATTTTTATGTTTTTCCCCATTAATCTGTCTATTACTAATTCATTTCAATAGACTTAGATTTGAATCTTCCAAGGGAAAGTTTGAAATTCCCTACACTGTCAACAAAAGAAAAATTTTAATTGCCCTCAAATCTCAGAGATCAGTAAAGTGGCTAGAAGGACTAATGTTCCTTCCTTGCAACCGTGATCTCACTACCTTTACAAAATGTTTTTTCTTGGCAGCAGTTATCCGAGCAGGAGTCCGAATGGTCATCAATATGAGGTTGTCTGCATGTGGAAAAGTCAATGCCAGATTCAGTGTCTATAATCTATTGGTAAGCAGTTAAGAGAGAAAATTCTCTAGAAAAGAAATTTAAATTCTTTTAATTCTCAAAAGGTTACTTGTAGGAATGATGAGTCCTTTGTTGAACCATAATCTTATTGTCAGACTTACAAATACATTTAGGTGATAAAGGATGGCTCTCAACTCAGTCCAAAATATCAATTTCAAAATGTAGATAAGCAAAGTTGATTTTTAAATAATAAAAAATACCAACCCCTTTGTTAAAGATAGATAAAATTCATTCACAGTGTACTTTCTGTAAATGTTCCTGCTTAAGATTATTTGATTCTGATAAAAAGTGAGTTGGGATCATATTTTTCCTGCTTTTAACTGTGTGGGTTATACCTGGAGAAATGATCCATTGAGGAATAATCTTGTCAATCCACACTTTTCTCTGAATTAAGCAACAGACTCTTGGCTGGTTTTACTCCAGTCAGTTTTTTGCACGGCAGCCAGATTGAGTTGAGTTAGTGCCCTGGAACAGCTGTGTACCCACAAACCTACTTCTCTTCATTTTGCCCTGCTTTCTTTTTAAAAAAAATTTAATTTTTTTAGAGATGAAGTCTCCACTATGTTGCCTAGACTGTACTTGAACTTCTGGACTCAAACGATCCTCCTGCCTCAGTCTAGTGAGTAGCTGGGACTGCAGGTTGCCTTACTTTCTTGATGGTGCTTGTCACTCTCTGAAACTGTTTATCTGTTAGAGCCCTATAATGGGTGGTGTGTGCATGTTTAAAGTCCTTTGATAGCTTCAGTTGCCTAAGGATTAAGTCCTACCTCCTGTCACAGCACAATCTGACCCTGTCTGTTTCTC